>ARYC01019997.1:0-42965 GCA_000711775.1 Oxytricha trifallax
AAGTGCACTTAAAGAAAAAGCACAATTAAAGTTTTGTCTTTATTCATGAACCTACTGGGAATAGATTCCTCTAAAAGAAAAGATCAAGAAACCCAGTGGAGTCTCTTAGAGTTGAAGTCTAGAAGTAAAGTTAAAATGAAGAAAGCAGTCAAGAACTTTCCAGTCTCTGAGATCAATAAAATCATGGTTAAAATAGAGGCAATGAAGATTCCTATTAAAAATTATTGACTTAGATTCTTGCCTAGAAAGCTACCTCACTCTTGAAGATAAAATAGAGAAGAGAGTCATTACTGATGAATAATATGTTATAAGATATATCCTTTCAATTGCTTCCTTGCTGATGAAAAGTTCCAAATGGAATTTGCAAATGAGTATTATCTCTTTAAAAGGCAAAGTTAAATGAGTGCAGGCATATCATCTAGCTTGATGCTATTTTACTTGGTAAGATCATGTAGCCTTCAGGCTTCCATTACTTGAAATGACTTACATAGAATTCTTATCTGACAATAGATGTCACAGATAAATTGGCTAGATAGTATAGCAGATAGTTGAGGGGATTGAAGAGCTTCACAAGCTAGGTTATGTTCATAGAGACTTAAAGCCAGAGAACATCATGATGAACTTTCAGCCTCTTAGAGTTTATATTATTGACTTCGACAGAGCTCAAAGAGTGCAAGCCTCTGCATAAGGAAATGTATACGGCACTCCTGAATATTTTCCAGAGAGAGAGAGGATTGGAGAGATGGAGAGACTTAATGGGATATCTGGGCTCTAGCAGTAATAATAGAGAGCGACATGCCAAGAAACGATTACTTTAGCTGCAGGGGTGAGAGAGATTCTAAGCAGAGAATCAAACAATATCTCGATAAAAATGAATAAATGATGGTCTCAGAGAACTTGCATACTCAACTATTATCAAGCCAAGCTAAGAGAATTAACAAACAATAGAAACGATCAAACATCAACTTGGAAAGATAAAATTCAGAGAACTGCCACATGACTCTAAGCTTATGTTTGTGTGAAATATTTTAAAAACTTGCTTGTTATGCTCACTTAAATTACTTATATTTAAACATTAACCTACATAAACCCTATTAAAACCCTAATAAAATATGCACTAATAGTCTACTTTTATCAATCAAAAACTCAATCAACTACTGAAATGGTTTTAGGGTTTTGAATCAACTTCTTGTCGTATTCACTTCTCAGGGTTTTGGCATCTTTCTCATATTACCTTAAAAACTTAGTTGATGTCTGCTGAGGCTGAAAACGGCAAAATTTATTGCTTCCAGATGTTGCAAATAATTATTTTTCAAATGCTGGTGTATAGATAAATCAAATCTATTTTTTTCATAAACTAGTTGTTCATATCCTGGTAGTACAATTCCACATCGTTATAAGATATAGAATCCTACTCGTTTTCAAGTATTTTTTCCACGCTTTCTTCGGCTTCTTGCATATCAACATTAATAGCTTAATTTTCTGGATCTGGCATTTAGTTCTACACAAGATTTCCAGGCTAAGAACTCTGATGAAAACGTGAAATTGGAGTGCTAGTATTTTCAGTAAACCCTAGACGAAGTCTAATTCTGTTTTCTTATTCTGATCTAGCATCTTCGTGCACCTACTTTAAAATATTCGTAATCAGAAAAAGCAACAGTCAATTAAAATTCATTGAGCTTGAGCAATTGCTTAAAATCATTATGGGTAGGTAGTCATTAGAGAATCGTCATATTCAATCAATTTGCCATTATTTCTGATAAAATTAGTTAAATCTTTAAATTCTGCCTTATTAACGTATATCAGTTTTTTGGTGACCAATGAAGTGGGAACCACCATCAATCTAAAAAGATCATACTTTGAGTATCTAGGTTTTTTTGTTAGTTGCCTTAATTGTACAAGAGAGTGTCTGAAAAAGTTTTGAGTTTCCCTTAGGAACTCTTTGAAAATCGATGACGAAGCATATGTAGGCCTTCTGGATGATCTTTAACGATTATTGATACTTATGGTATTAGTAGTTGCCAGTCCTTATATTTTAAAGTTGGATATGCAGGCTCCAGAAATCACCGCCCATCAACAAGAATGCTAGCAAAGAACCCTAGAACATTAAAGCTCTTAAGTTCCCTGTCGCTTTTATCGTGATGAGAGTGTTCTGAGAATTGAGAAAGCGCTTCCACCCTTCTAAAATAATCTATTGATGTAATAATGAGAAGTACTGCCGAAATCAAAGATTATAGGTAGATAAAGTCTGTAAAATAAAACATCAACATACTCCTTGCTTTTGGAAATTTACTGCTTCATTTATTAATTATAAATTATAATTTCTTATATTTTAACAGATATTTTAACTGAATTTATTACTAATAATCTTAAATATAAAATGAAAGCAACTAAAAAGCGAAACTCTCAAGCAAGCAATCTAAATAGCAGTCGCAGTCTTAGAAAAAGCTCTCGCTTACCTCAATTGTTAGCGATGATCATCTCAGTCAGCATTTTTTTGGGGACATTAAGCAAAGTAGGGTTAAGATTTAAGATAAGCAAATCACTAAATGGGGGGCTCTGCAGTTTTGGGAAATAAATTCTTTCATAATGTTGCCCCTGCTAAGTTTACTGACAATACTGGGACTCTCCTCAACTCTGGTGAATTTCCTCCTCAAGTGGATTCCTTATAAGGAAGTTTGATTATAACGATGCCATCGGAAGGGATGGATGCTTGCTTGAAAGACTTGCTTGAAATCAAGAGTTTGAATAGAGATTACTCGCTTTGTCAATTCCTCGAGCAGTTCCTAAATAATTTTTGCAAATCCAAAAAGGTAATGAGAATAAATTAAAATTTCAAAATCACTCTAATACAAACTTAATTTAGAAAACTGAATTAGTTTAAGTTTAAGTGGATTAACCAATGCAGTTGCAGTTAATTTATACAGGACTGCTATCTATGATTTAGAATCGCAATCAAATAAATTCATCCTCACTTCAAGAATTCAGTCCTTATCGAAAGCCTAGAGAAGCAAAGCTTGTTCACAAGTGACTTGAAATAGTGAAGATGTATATGGAAGATTAGTTGAAACAAAAAATAGATTTCAAAGAAGTTGCGTGTGACCGCAGAGTTTGATTCGAGAACTGTAGATAAGTTCAAGCATGAGTTGAAAACTAAAATATTGCATCCCCAACAACCTAGAATTATAGCAGAGTTATCGGAGGCGATAAGGAGTTACAGTATGGAGGAATGCTGCTTTTAAAGTAGTAAAATGAAGAACTATTTTTACTATTGGAGCTGATTTTTTTTAGAAACGCTAACAATTCGAAGGCTTTTATATATATATATAAAATTGTTCTAATGGAGCTGATATTTTAAGAAACTTCTACAATTCATTGGCTTTTATATATACAAATATTACTTTTGGAGCTGATATTTTTAGAAACGCCTACAATTAATTTTATTTTTATATATACAATTATTACTTTTGGAGATGATATTTTTAGAAACGCTTACAATTCATTTCATTTTATATGTTAAATGAAGTACTATTTTAGGAATCATCTAAAGAGTATGATGAAGTGTCAATGATAAAATCTCGATAACCACATGCTTATATTGCTTCATCTATTATTGAATTACGATATTATTCCAAGGTATTAAAATCAAACAGCCAGCTATCGTCATAAAAAATTAAAGCAAAGCAAAATTCAAAACCCCATTCTTGTACTAGCAGTTTGAATAAATACTCAAAGACATAAATTCTAAAGAAATCTAGTATATCTGCAATCAGCTCGAAAGTAAGCAATACATTCTTAATCTTTATAGAGCAAATTTAAAGAAGTCAGTCATCCTTTATATCCCACCTCACCAAAACCTGAAAGCAAAGTATAAATATAATCAAGACCTATCTCCTATCCTTGAAATCGAAGACACTCGACAAAACCAATCAAGTACTTTGAAGAAGTTTAGGAATTTGAGGCTGCAGAGTAGTGCCAAAGCAGTCACGTCAGATGATGAACAGATTAAACGAATTCATTCGGGGCTCACGCCATTGATCGATAAAGTATCTAAACTCAAGTTGTAGTCGTCTTTGAAGAAGTAAAGCAGTTCTTTGATGGGTTTGAGAGAATCATAAGTGATATAGATGAATCCAAGAAAGATATCGTTATCTGGGCTAAGCAATTCGAATGTTGGTGAGAGTAAGTAATATAACTCAAATTTGGGAGTTACTGGAAGTTGGATTGAAATGCTTAATATGATATGGGGTCTTGTATTATTCAGGTGAAGCTATTTAATCTTAGCATAAGTGATGTCTAATCATTGATGTTCTTAAGATTGAGAGTGGTGCAAGTCGTAAGATGACCTCTGGGGATATTACACTTTATTCTAGGAATACTGTGAATGAAGATATCCTGAAGATATCTCAATTGTTGCATGACTCTATTTCTATTGGCATGGCTCCAGCCCTTATATTGCATGACTCCAATTTTAGGTTGTATGATTCCATTCTTTCATCTATCATAGCTCCAAGCAATCAACTTTAGATAGGCCCTATTTTTATAGTACTTCTTATAGACAATAATTTTACTTTAACCATTAAAAATGTAGATACTAAGATTGAAATAGTTTTTAAACAGAGATCATTGATTAATTTATAATTAATAATTAAAGTAAAAACAAATAATGGAGGACTAAAATGTGAATAATAAATGGTTCTAGTCCTGTGACTCAAAATAGTGCATAATGGAATCTTTCAATAGACTATTTGTTGACTCTAAAGTCCAAGAGGAACTACAACAACACTTATATATCTCAAATTATGAAGAAGTCAAATACCATGATTACACTACTGATATGATATAAATCACAGAAGAAACTCAAAACTTCTATAGAGAAAGAGTTTACCAAGAGCAGATTCAGTCTCACAGAAGACAAGAACTAGATACAAGTTGGATCCTGTCTTATACTGAATGACAACTAAAAGAAGAAAAAAACAGATTAGATGATAAACTTAAATTTGATATAAAAGGGCTTGCCCCTTATCTTAATTTCTTAAGAATAAATCGGGGGTCCTCAGAGACCTCAATGTGATCGCATTATTATCATTATTATTATTATTATATTATTATTCTAATAAGAATCCCAATTGTATATATATATTTTAGGTATAAAGGGGTCAAGCCATTTCGTTATTAAGCCCTTTTTAATGCAAAATATCACGAATTTAGCTGACATATTTGTCAGATTCCTAGAGAAATTTTCTTAAAGATAATTTTGAATTCAGTCTATTCAACTGTTGTTGTCACATTTTCGTTCTTATCATCTTCGATTAGGATGAAGATGACCCCAAAAGAAGAGTGAGAGATTGTAATATTATGAATTAGCAAGCCAATCAGAATATATCAAAATCTGATTTAAACTTGTCTGTATTTTATAGGCAGTGGAATTATCATTGATAATTTCTTATACCTGGTGGAACATAGTATAATTTTGTTCAACTATAATAGAATTGGGGAAATTAAATAAAATGAAATTTAATAAAAATCAAAATAGTCACAGTTAAAGTTAGCCAAATTTGATGATCTTGAGCTCATTCTGTATAGAATTCTAAATTAGTTGTATTTTACTATTTACGGTACTATTTTATCTCATCAATGTAGTGAGTTAACTCCACTTTAATTGAAAGGTTCTAAACTCATTTAATTTTATGACCCTCAATTAAAGTGGTGTTAACTCACTTCAGGGATGAGGCAAAATAGAACCGCTAATAGCAAAGTCCAACAAATATTGAATTCTATATCGAATGAGCCCCAGATTGTCAAATTTGGCTGACTTTAACTGTCACTATTTTGATTTATATTCAATTTTATTTTTTTTATTTTCCCTATATCAATTATACTTTTGCAATAATTATTGGTTAAGAGTTTTAAATTTAACTCATTTGTTCTGGGGATTCTGTTTCATAATCTTCAATTTATAGAGGGTCAGGATTTTTATTTAATTTACCGTGCATTATCATAGGAAATTTTTATAAAATTATAGTTTTTTATATGAGTTTTAACCACTCATTTCTCTATCCTAAATCTAGAACTTGACAATCATTAATTGGGATTGTATGCTAGAGAATTTTAACAAAAATATTAAAATCCATCTCCTATCAAAGCTATGAGGTGATAACTGTCAGTTCCTAAACTCCTCGAGTTGACTGCACGCTAAAGATTTCCCTGCATTAGATGAACTTCCTGGTGTGAGTTCAGCTTCCTAGGCAATAGGGAGCAGAATGAAGGTGGTGTTCAACCTTCAAAAAGTGAGACGATGAGAACCATAGAAACCAACGATAATGATTTTCCTCCCACACCAGGTCGGGTTAATGAGGCTACCACAGCGAAAGGACAGAGACTACTATCTCAGCAGCGGTGGAACCTGGTAAGAGTTTTCTCCAGACTCCCCTTTAATTCTCTACAGGAAGCATATCTCTGTGAGATCTGCGGGGAGTACTCCTAGTCAATGCTAGGCTCTTATCTCGTATGCATCTCGGCACAGAGAGAAGTGGAATGGGGGGGCGAGGTGGTTTTTTGGAGTTTTCTAGTTCAAAACTTGCCACGTCTACTCACTTCAGATACGTTTACGTCACGACTAAAATTGATGGTTTGGTTTTAGTGCTAAACAGTGAATTGTTAAATATTTAATTTTAAGTTTAACTTGTTAATCATCATCATGAGGTGACAAAGTTGCATAGTCTTTGACTTCCTTTTCTTATCTTTTTAATCCTTTGATAGTTTACTCCTATTAATTAATATATTTAATATTAAATGGTAATTGGTTTAAGCTGACACTCTATTATACATATTTTGATGTTTGTTCGATAAATGTACTGAGTTAGGGTGAGCTCTAGCAATGAGGCAAGGGACCTCTTACAATTTGATAACTTGTAACAGCTATGACAATTGTATTGGGGCATTCTTGATGCTTATGATATAGCCTTTAATTTCTGTGACGTTTTGCATTTAACCTTAAATTTCACTAGGATTAGTTATATAATAACAATATTTATAATGTTTGCTTGATGTGCTGAGTTTAAGACTACTATTGTGTGCCATTCCTTGAGAACTAAGACTATGGTAAACTTGGGATGATTAAATGCATGCTGCTGAGTCTGTTTATATTATCATTAGTAAAAGTATATGATTAATCGTGACATTATGTCTGCTGAATGAAGGTCTAGAAAATAAAACTTTATTTTATAGAAACATTCTTTTTTTCTTATTAGTAATATAGTCTTTAACTCTTCGTGTTTAAATAAATAATCTTGCTGAAGAAGTTAATTAGATTAATTTATTAGCTTCTCTGTATTATGGATGTCTAGGCAATTAATATCAAAAGTATCAGAATTATTTGTTTGAGGGAATCCGACCTCAATCATTTTATAAATAAGACAGACTCCATAATCAATGGTCCTTTAAAAGCTTAATTTTTCAGTTAAAATATTAGCCCACAAATCAATACTTAATCAGATTGAATTTAAAATTCGGTATTTTCAAAATTCTTTTACTCTGATTTGAAGTTTTTTATTTTGTTAATTTATCCATAAGATCCAGCTCATATTTGGGTGGGTTGGATTATTTTACATTTTATTCAATATTAATATATCTCTATTTCTTATTAATAAGTTCTTGCTATCAAAATATATTCCAATTTGAGATGATTTAGAATATTTTTATGAAAGCCTCTTCTTTTACAAATAGTTTAAACAATCATATTTATTATTTTTATCAACTCATAAGCAAGCACTTATAATTAATGAATTTTGTGTATCTAATCTATAATTTATTTATTTCTTAATAAAATTAATTATCAGTAAAAATAATTTTGTTCAATACCATTTTTTGATATCACTGAAATTGTATTCTACAAACTCTTTAAATTATTTTTAATTATTTCTAATTTTAGTCAATTTCTTTTCTATCTAATTATTATTTGATACCTTGTTAAAATTGAAATATAAAAAGATACGTTAATGGATAATTTAAATCATTTCTATGATTCCTTAAGATCCTTTTGCTTGGGAGGATAATTTTAGAAACCAAATGATTGACTCTTCGAAAACAGCTCTCTCAATTAAGGCAATTATGGAATCAGAAAAGGAACTTTTGCTCTTTAAATTTGTAACCTTCACTATAATCTTACTGAGAAAAGAAACTTCATAAATAAGAGTTTAGGTTTTAAAGCTATTTTTAAAAATCAAAATACAAACAATTGATATTTAGCAAAGCCAAACTAATGCATATAAATTTTAATATTTTTAAAATTTATATTTTCTCATAATTCTAATAGTTAATAAGGAAATTTTGTTAAATTCACTGTTAGCTCGTGGATAAGTTTATTGTTTAATAATTTATAAAGGAATTATGCGTGATACTATTGAAATTAATAATAGATTAGAGTTTAAATTATAATTAAAGGATTTTATTATTCTTAATTTATTCATAATGTATCCTGATTAATAAACTTAATTAGGAGTTTAAGTAATTTGAAAATTTAATTAAGTAAAAATCATTGATTAGCAGAATTAATATAATTAGGCTTGAATTTTTCATAATTAATTGAATCATTAAAAATAATAAATAATTTTTAATAACTAATAAGTAACTGGCTCAATATTGTAGAAATACATTTGAATTTGGAAAAATAATTATAATTAAATTTAATATAAATCAAAATCGTGGCAGTTAATGTTGCCCAATTTAAATGATCTAGGGCTCATTCGATAGAGAATTCAAAATTACCTGGACTTTACTATTGGCGGTACTATTTTATCGCATCCCTGGAGCGAGATAACTTCACTTAATGTGAGGGTATAATTTAATGAATTTAGAAGCACTTAATTAAAGTGAAGTTATCTCGCTCCAGGGATGCGATAAAATAGTACCGCCAATAACAAAGTCCAGCTAATTTTGAATTCTCTATCGAATGAGCCCAAGATCGTTCAAATTGGCCAACTTTAACTGCCACGATTTTGATTTATATTAAATTAAATTTAAATTAATTTTCCAAATTCAAATGTATTTCTACAATAATTACTAAATATTGTTTCTAAATTTTGCATCATTTTTTAATAATTTATTAAATTAATCTTATATTAATCAGTTTTTATAACTTTTATGCTATAAATAATATGAATAATTGATTCTAATAAAACTCTAAATATGATTAGTCTAAACAGTAAAACCTAGCTTGAAACTCTCAATTCTAAATCGCCGTCAATATTTAGCTTACCAGATAATTAGGAATAATAACTAAGGGTATAATTATAGATTTTGAGCAATTGCTTTTCACTTGCTCTCTTTTAATTTTGACACCAGCAAGTTCAAGAGAATTGCAATAAATTAACAAAGTTTATGAATTAAACACAATCAGTAATTCGAAAACCAAAATGCTTATTTTTTTGTTTTATAAATAGCCAACAATGATACTTCAAAACTATCTATAAGGATACATTGTTATTTAATGAATAATCTCAAATTAATTTTAACATATCAACATTTAATCAAACCATCAATTAAACTGTGACGTATTTCAGAATGAACTGAAAGGTGCAAGTGTGATTGTTGGATTAGAATCCTAAAGATAAAAATCTCCGTAAAAATAGCTGGTATCTACAGTATCACTTACCCTCAAAATCAAGATGTCTAACTCACTGAGGCAAATTAATTTATTTGATGGCAGATCTTGTGAGGTTCTGATCCTCTGAAGTCGCTAGAAATAACTCTGCTAAGTCCACCTCCGCAGGGAATACAGTCCCCATCTTATCGCAGATGTAGCTTCAGTAACCCATCCTAGGAGGAGAAAATATCTTATTGCTAGTTTCATCTGGCTCTCACCATTTCACTTTTGAAGGCTGGACCCTACCATCTAGGAAGCCAGACTAACGACAGTAAGCTTATCTATTCAAGGAAACCGTTTTCGTGCGGTCCGCTCGAGGAGCGTAGAAAGTCACGGGTTGAACAGCCGACAGACCCCACATGCAACGAACTTGACTACCCCTTTACCCTCAGAAGGCCTTAGAATAGTAGAAAGCTTTATTAGAATACGTAAGCTTTACCTGACTAAACAATTAATTTAATAATTATAAGAATACATAATTTATCAAGATAAGGAGATTAATTTATTATTTTTATTCTTTATTTTTAGGTAAATTGATTTATATTATATTTTGCTGATATTATACTAAAAATTATATTAAATTGTGAAAATAAAAATACATTTAAAATATCTTCAATTTTATATTAAATATTTTTATTAATGCTTCTTTTAATATCTTAACAAAAACTTAATGTTGAAGAATTTATACAATTAACTTTATTGACATGGTTATAAATACTTATTGAAAAAGATTGTTTAAAATTTTAGAGTACCATTCGTATGTAAATTATAACTACAATTTAGCTAAATTTTAATTTGCTGTAGTAAACAAATATCAAATTATTTAATTTCAGAGAATTATTATTTTAATTTACAGAAACTCTTAATTTATTAAGCTCTCTTTTGGTACACAGCCTAGGAATTAAAATTTAGGAAAAATGCTTATCAATATATTATTTGCTGTTGACCTAGATTCATCTAAGTCTTAAAAAGTTATTTATATACTTGTGAAAGAAGTTATTTAGACTGACTCTGAATAAATATATTGAATTGTGATTAAATCAATTTTAAATCTTATTATTAAAGTATTATTAACTTAAAATGTTAATAGAAAGAAAGGACTAGGAACGTATTGGACCAAGCAAACCGTTCTCGATTAATCCAATCTTCAAGATTAACAAATATCAGTCCAAAAAGTGGTCTAAATATACGATGTGTAGATGTCGTAAGCTCCAGTGAGAACTACTAATAGCATTATACTCTAAAGGATGACCAGAATCAAAGAGTATTAATTCTTGACTACCAAGTCAGATTTTAGTTCTTCAGCTCTTTCCTAGTCAGCTTTCTGACATCACCTCAGAAGGCACTCGGAACTTCCAATCTTTATTGTCATACATTGAAAGAATGATGCCCTTTTAATAAAAAGTAACCTGTATTTAGGGACCAAGCTACATCTCCGAAAAGTCCATTCTTTGTTCATAATAACAATGTCTTTTCTAAAAGTTATTCTATCACGACAAGATTAGCATCAGTTCAGATCAAACACTCTCCTAAAATATTTTCTAAGTATTCCAAAACTAGTACACGTTTGAGTCATACACTAATAACAATTTAACCAAATCTATGAATTCCATCATATATAGAAAATAAGCTATAAAAAACTCCTTTACAATTAGGACCCGAAAGAGAAACATACGCAACTCCTAAATTCAAAATATTCGCAAACATGCGACATTAATAAGATTCTTCCAAAAATACCTATCTAGTAAAAACTATATATTTAATACTTAATACGTCACTACTATAAGTTTGAAATTGATAATGCGTCACTAGCTCTTAATATTAAGGAATCACTTCCTTTAATGAATCACTCAATAAATTTGTTCTAATTCTAAATGAATCACTCAAACAACTATTGATTAGGTCCTAAGTAATTTCATGAATCACTCATGTAATTAACATAAATCTAACTACCTAACATATAATTGATAATAATGAGATTTATTTATAGTAGAATAGCTTAAATAAAACAACACTACTTTTCCCTAAAGGGAATAAAGGAACAATCTCTTACAACACCCAGAGACCCCTAAATCCCTAAACCCCATTAGGATTTTTATATAAATTTAAATTCACCCAATATGAATTTGGAAATCACTTCAACTAGATATTTAAATTAAAATCCATTATAATAATAGCTAAAACTAAAATAAAAATGGAATTTCTCAAGAATGAAAACAAGTGATGCCAAATCTGTGATCTGAAAGATTGTTTAATTGCCAACTATGTCAAGGTTATGACATCTAGTGCTACAGAAGAACAAATATATAACTCCTCTGCAAAGAGATTTACTAAGAAAGATATTATTGCATTAAATAATTTGAAAAAGAATTAGATCCAGATGAATACTTTGTCTTCTACAAAAAGAAGTTTATTGAAGAGCAGATCAAGTCTCACTATGAGACTAATAAAATTGAATGAAGGTTAAGAAACTTAAGACTCAAATTGACTTGACAAAAAAAGATCAAGAGAAAGAAAATATTCGATAATTAACTTAAAATAACAAAAATTCATAGGCTTGTCCCTTACTTTATTAATATATATATCACAAATCGGGGGTCCTCAGAGACCTCGATGTGCTTTAATTATTATTATTAAAATTAAAGTTCTTAGAATATTTTTCCCCCAATAAATTGTTGCCATATTTTCAAATTAAATACACATTATCGTAGAAATACAATCAATTTGGAAAAGTTAATTTAAATTTAATTAATTAAATATTAAAATAATGTCAGTTATGAAATCCAAAGTGACCCATAATTCAAATCTAAATCGATTCTAAGGTATATTCCTCAATTTTAGCTGGACTTTTCTATTGGCAATATTTCTGATTCATCCCAGGAAGCGAGATATTCTGATTTTGAGCTAACTCCCAAAAACAGTAAAAGGGGTTTTTCTCCTTTGGGTGATGATATAAATTCATTCTAGCAATAGTAACCTCCGTCTCAATTATAATGAGCTATTCAGAGAGTATAATGAAGCCAGGGTTTGGAGAATTTTCCAAAAATATAACTGAAGGTAATTAATAATTAATTAATTTTAATTTAGTTTCCACAAATCTAATGTATTCCTACGATATTATGCAAATAACTTTTATATTTTTATATTAACCTTAATAAACATAAGTATGTTATTTTTGTTATATTTACAAAAATACATAAATAATATTCTAAATGAGATTATTATTCGAAGTAATATCTGATTTTGTTATCTAATATTTAATTTCAAGTATAGTCTCTTGTTCATAATTTATTTATTAAAGGGAATTATTATTTTAAATTTATCATTTCCCCAATATTCTTTTTATTAATTTACACTATTAAAACTTAGCATAATGATAGTTTTAATGAAATTCAGCAAAAGTAATCTGTTATTAAAAAATTTATCTGTATGTTTATTAAAGTAAAGTTTAAATTATCATCTTTTAATATAAAAAATATAATAAAAATTAATTAACTCAATGAATTAAAATATTAACTCTTAAATTTTTGGAGATAAATTGATTAATAAACAAGTTGATATTTTAATAAATAAGAACAGAATTTTCATTTATTAGGTTTTCTGGTGTTTTATAATTTGTAATAAATTATTTTGAGAAATTTTTCATTTCTGAAGAATATATCGATCTCCTTTTAAAAATCTGATTAATAAGTTTATTTAATAGAGTTTGGAATTCAGCATTTTATTTTGTGAAGATAAGTAAAATATGCTCAATTGGAGATAATAAACATTTTTAAAATACTATTTCAGTTATTTATTAAAATTTAGAAAGTTAATGACTAAGTTTTTGAGATTATGAATTTATGATTCTAAGATATTTTATTTAAATTCACATTAATATTTATATTCATTTATTTTTCTTTGGTAGTGTTCTTCTTTTTCTTTTCTTAATCATAGTTTCTGCCTTTATTAGCTTCGACTAATACTAAATAATTTAAATTGCATTCTTTATTAATTTGATTAAGTTTTTATGTTCGCTTTAATTTCGTAACATATTAAGGTTTATTGTTTTGCAAATATTATTAATCTTTAAGAGATATTTATGTATCTTTTATACTTTCTTGAAATATTTGAATGTAGTCTATCTAATGTAATTCTATTTTCAAAAAGATATAAGGAAGTACATAAATATTTTAATGATTAATAAGTTTAATTTTATCTAACAAAAAAATAATGAAGGAATTAATCTCTTAGTCTCTGTTGTTCAAGTTTATGTATCTAAAAATTCTGATTAGATTGTCTTACAAAATAAATAATAAAACTTAATTATTATATTCTTATACTTTTATTGTTTCCAATCAAAAATTTGAGAATTTTTATTAATTCTTAATAAATATTAATAGGTTGCTTATTTATTCATTCTAGTAAAATGTAAACGGAAAATAAATTTAAGAAAACTACTAAATTTAATAAATGTTACAGATTAAAGAAGCATTATATGCAGATAAAAGAATGAAAGTCACTTTAAAACAATGATAATTATACCTAGAATT
Source organism: Oxytricha trifallax (assembly GCA_000711775.1). Classification (NCBI taxonomy): domain Eukaryota; phylum Ciliophora; class Spirotrichea; order Sporadotrichida; family Oxytrichidae; genus Oxytricha; species Oxytricha trifallax. The sequence continues at coordinate 14,179 of ARYC01019997.1, forward strand.
TAAATCCAAATAAATTATAGGAGTTAATGTACATTGAAGTTTTGGAGGAAGGGAGTACCATAATGAACATATAACTCAAACAAAAATAAACACTACGAGAGATGAAACAAAATACGAATTTAAGTGATTAGTGACTGTAGTAAAACAATATATTTATCTATAAAAATGCAAAGTATATTAATTAATTTTTTCATAAATTGTTGAGATTTTCAAAATTTCTCAGAAATATTTATTATTTTCAAAAATTTTTATTTGCATAAGAAAGTATAATGATTATAAAAGAATTCTCTCTATCCGTCCATTAAAGGAATTTCATATGTTAACAATATGCATAAAGTTGAAAGATTCATATGCTAACATAAATTAAAATCAAGATGTATTACAAGAAAAATAAGTTTATGTTGAGCATTAAATTTCATAAATATGTTTCATAGCGCTGATTCTAAAAATTAATTTCCTTGTTAGACTGCTTATACTTTTTAATATGACTCAATTTAATTCTAAATCATGCATATGTCTTTTATAGAAATCTTATTTTTCTCAATCAACTAAGAGTTCACATCATTATTGCTAAAGTATAATTGAATAGGGGAAATTGTAAAATTAAAATTAAAATTCATAAAATAAATGAATATTATTGCCACAAATTAGTTTTCCCTATAGATCAAATTTGATCCATGGTACTTACCGTTATGTGTATTAGTCTATGCCGTTCGTTTTCTATAAGTAACTCACAACAGTATTCTCACTGATTTAAGATTTGACAGGTTAGACCCAAATTTACCCATTTAATTTTGAGCATTTTGTGATCAAATGAGGTTTTGATATTGTTAATATTAGAATTTAATGTGTTTAAATTATAATGCATAAAATGTAATGTATATCATGATGTTGCTTTAAAAATCAATTATTTTGGTCTATGTGCACTTCATCTTCGTCTTCTATCATTGCACTCACTTCTCTCCTTATAGTCTTTTCTTATGAGTTACTGCAAGCTGTACTCTCTTAATCAAGCCGAGAGATAAAGTATTTTGCCAGTTTGATTGTGTCAAACAGCATAAGATCGTTATCTTTCTTCTCCCAATCACTGAGATCTATCAAATGGCATCTGACCTCCAACGCTTCTCAGCTTTTTTAAAGGCAAGGAATTAGTAGTGATGACAACCAAACTGTCGAGATACTTTAAAGACAGATTTCCGTACTACAGCTCTGTTGAGTACCCGCTTCCTTCCAGCAGCCTTTTCATTTTAGCGACCCTCTATTTGCTAAAGAAATGCTTATCAATCATTTCTCCATGAGCACTATTTAAGGTTGTAAATTCACAGGCATAAGCTGTAGTTTGAAGTGAGATTAGCCTTCTTTTAGCACATCGCTCACAAAGATCTTTTAAAGATTTTGAAAATAATTATCTTGCCAGTATCAGCTCTCCCATATAACCACACACAGCACTTTTTCTCATTCAACCTTTGGACAATTACTATAAACAATGCATCAACTCCTTCACTGTATCCCCATTTCGCAAATTGCTCAATTGTATTAACCTCGGTAGAATTGAATCATTTAATGTTTCTTAATGTAAATGTCTTTAGTGAATCAATAATAGGTATAGTTTTTCTTTCAATAAGTCCTGATCTTTCCAACATCTTTGTAATTCCTCTTAATCTCCTTTCAATTTCTTAGATTTAAATTATATATCACATAAATTTTTGAAGTACATCTTAATGTAGTCAGATATACTATGAATTTCGCAAGTTTTTATCATATTTTTGAATTAGACTAGCATCTATTTCTTTGTTTTTGTTGGGTAAAGTGAAGAATCGGCTCTTGAACTTGCCACGATTATTCTCTATTTTTATAGTTAAAATAGTCTTGATCTCCACCAATGAGTATGATCTTTGTATTTAGAGTTAAAAGATCCTGTAGACATTTGGGGTTTGGAGCAGTAAACTTAATGTTGAGAGAATTTGGTATTTTTGTCCTGCACTATAATCTTGCTTAAAATGATTCTTGTGAAGTCCTTTGGATTATTGATAACAACTAACTTCAAGATACTGTTTTTTTGCTTTGGGGATCTAATCAAACTTTAACATACTGAATCGTTTATTCATGTCCTTGATACAGTTGAATGAATAATTGGAATGTTACGGCACGTAAGGATACTCGCAATCATAAAAGTATTAGATATATAATTCATTGAGAGAAGGTATTAATTTATATCATAAGGGAAAATTAAAGCTTTAGATATTTTTTTCGTTCCATTAAAAAGAATATTTAATAAGTTTAATCTTAATTAAAATAAAAATATCAAAACCTCATTTGATCACAAAAAGCTCAAAATTAAATGGGTAAATTTGGGTCTAATCTGCCAAATCTTAGATCAGTGAGAATACTGTTGTGAGTTACTTATAGAAAACAAACGGTATAGACTAATACACAAAACGGTAAGCACCATGGATCAAATTTGATTTATAAGGAAAACTAATTTGTGGCAATAATATTTGTTCTGACGCGAGACCCCCCCCCTACCCCCTACGCCCCCCCTCCCCCCCCTTTATAATAAATTTTTCAAATTATATGAAAAACACATTCTTATGCTTTGAATCATGCTCTAACTAAAAAAATCTTGCCCTGCGGGCAGCTACTGTTATTTATTATTATATTAGATGAGCTTCATTACGTCCGTCGACTTTTATTGATACATGCTTGTATAGGAAAATATTACAAATGCCTCTTACTTTTGAGTGTCATTAATTTTATTTTTATTATATCAATTAATAAAAACGAAAACAAATTCTTTATAATAATTTTTTATATCTACAATCACCTTCATTGGGCATAATACTTTATAATAATATGATAAACATTTACTTTTGTAAATATTTGTCTTCTCAGATCTTAATTAATTATGAGATCATTTTTAAATAGTTAAAGATGTAATTTTTAATTAAATTATTTTATAAAGGCTATAATTTTTAATTCAATGAGTTCATTTTATACTTTAGGAAGATAGCTTAGCTATTTCATTAAAACACACTATTAATTAAATTCATGTTAATAAAATAAATAAATTACTTCTTTTTTAGGGTCCATACACAATTTCATCAATAAAAAATATAGTCCCTCTTTATCTTATCTTGAATAAAATCAGTTACAAATAATAACTCTAAATGTTATAGATTACATCATGCCTCAAACTTCAAGATAAAATAAGCCTTATCTATTAATCATTATTTAATACTTACATGTTATTTTTCTCTGTAAATTTCTAAATAAACTTTTATCTTTTAAACAGGATTTAAAAACATTAATAGGAAAGATAATGAGAGATTTCATTGACTATTTTTTTAAACTGAACAAACTCTAATCTATAGAGCTTATATTGTTTGCTAAATCTCAAATCTATTATTTTTTCTTGTGATATTTTGAGAAATCGACAACTTATAAAATTATCAATGAATTTTAAAAATATAAGTTTTTGATATAAGGGTTTAATTATATTTAAATAAAATGATAAAGAAAATTAATCTACTTTTTTTTATCATTAAAATATTAAATAATATAATTAGATATTGTATAAATTTAAATATATTATTTTCATAATTAATTAAGATCTGAGAAGACAAATATTTACAAAAGTAAATGTTTATCATATTATTAGAAAGTATTATGCCCAATGAAGGTGATTGTAGATATAAAAATTTATTAAAAAGAATTTGTGTTAGTTTTTATTAATAGATATAATAAAAATAAAATTAATGACACTCAAAAGTAAGATGCATTTGTAATATTTTCCTATACAAGCATGTATCAATAAAAGTCGACGGACGTAGTGAAGATCATCAAATATAATAATAAATAACAGTAGCTGCCCGTACGGCAAGATTTTTTTAGTTCGAGCATGATTCAAAGCATAAGAATATGTTTTAAATAAAATTTGAAAAAATTTATTATAAAGGGGGGGGGACGGGGAGGGAGGTCATATATTATTTTATGGCGGAGGCGAGGGGGGGGGTCTCGGTCAGAACAAATATTCATTTATTTTATGAATTTTAATTTTAATTTTACAATTTCCCCTATTCAATTATACTTTAGCAATTATAAGAATGAAGCGTTTATGAAGTGCTAAATCTCTTTGAAAAAACTTCTAATCTAACCTAATAATTTTACATGAAAACTATAGCTTCAAAGTATTAGCATAAACAATAAAAATCGGTATTATCCACATCTCTCAGTTAAATTTGAATAATGAGAATCTGTTAATATATCAAGTAGACCAATCAATAAAAAATATGTATGATATAACCAATTGTTATCCAGTAGGTTAATAAGAAGTTCTTAAAATCTCTATTTTAATTAAATATTAGATCATCATCTCTCATAGTAATTCATTTTATTTCAATTTTCCAAATACAAACTAATTTAAGAAATTACACAATGTTAAATTATGTTATTTTATAAGAATTCATATTTAAGTTTAATATGAAGGAATTTTAGGAGCTCTGAACATTGTAAAATATGTTTAAAAAGTGTTATTATATGCTACATTAGAGAAAAGAAATTAATTACTCTATAGGTATATTTAAAAGTAAATAAATTACAAAAACAAGTATTCTCTTGTGCTAATATTAATTAAGTCAAAATAGTGATTTATAGTTGATTTGTAAATATGATTTAATTAATTATGGGATTTTACTATACTGTTTAATAAATAGTCTTAAATATAATAAATTCTTGCTTATTTTCTTCAGTCTTATTATTCCTTGTCTTTGCTGAATGAGTTTAAGATATTCAGCTCTCTCTAGATAGCTTTTAGTAAATTCATCTCATTTTTCGAGTTTATAATGCTTAAACAAGGTTACTCTTTTTTGAAGACTCATTTAATTTTAGTAAGTCTTTTGTTAAATTTGATATATGTTTTATATTTTATTAAGCTTAGTCTTAATTAATTTAAATCGGCATTATATTAATTCAAATCATAATTCTTAATTTATAAAAACTATTTGAGTAAATTATAATCTTTAATCCACAAAACTATAAGAATCTTAACATGCCTAATATAATAAAAAACATCTCTAATTTATAAAAATTTACTAAATATAATTGAGTCCTCATGAAACTGCATCTCTGTTAATTGCCTTTAGATGTTATCATCGAAACAGTAATGACGATAAACAAGTAATTTAAGCAAAAAATAAAAAGAGTAATTAGTCCTTTTTTAATTTTTTTCATGGTCGTCTTGATATAATAAATACAAGAAGGAATTGAAAGTGTGGATGGTGTTAGTTGCAATTGATGATGTGCCGATTAAAGTAAGATTAGTATGGTTGGAATTGTAATAGCAGTAGTAGTTTTAGAGTTTTGATTATAATCAATAGTATACATTAATGATGTGATAAATAATGAATTTACTCAACTATAAGAATAATTTTTATGTCAATTCCTTTAAATTAAATATTAATCAATGTAATTAATTTTACCACAATACAAAATGCTTCATTAAAACGTCGAATTTAAATAAGTCTTCAATAGCAACAGCAGTAGGAGTTGCATTATTTAAACCATTTTTTGGCATTAATAGAGATATTAATAGGAGAATTGAATATCAATTTTAATTTAATATCTTAGTTAGGAATCAAAATATATTTTGCATAAAGCGTTAATTAATATCTAGAAATCTACAAGTTAGTAAGTTTAAATTATTGGAAACTAACAATAAAAAATGTTCTATAGGTTATAGACTAATTGTGAAGTCTTGAGGTATGGCTCTACTATATAATTCAACAAGAAAAAGTTATTGGCAAGCTGCAACACTGTAATCATAATCCTTGATATATGATGAGTAAATGCATTTAAAATCAAAATAAATTAAACATATCACTCGTTTAATACTAAAATCAAATCATCAATCTTAGTCGTAGACATAGACGTATCTGAGTGAGTTGACGTGGCAAACTTCCGTGACGTGGCAGTCATAAAGTAAAAAACTCCGAAAAAACCATTCTCGCTATTACCTAGTCTTCTATCCTTGATATATCTCAATCGCACTTTTGACAATAATTTTCCATTGAACAACTGCAACTAAAGGATGGCGATAGTGTCAAGCCGCCTTGAGCTGAATCTCTCCCTTCATAATTCAAAAGCAGCATTTCATTCACTTAAATGTTAGATAAGCAGAATGGTCTTTTCCTAATAAGGAGTGTGACCTTCTTTTAGATAATAGATGCCCATAGCACCATCTCAATGCTTCTTTTGCATAGAGTTTCTATATAGAATTTAATTATACGAAATAAAAAAATCAACAATAACTTTGCATACTCTAATGGTAAAAAAGGTTTATAGATGATTGTAAGTACATATACAATTTTACAAAATATTTCATACTTACCAACCAAGACAACTAAAAACTATATTATAAAATAGTCGCTAAAGTTATTTGCAAGTGATTTTTTAGTAAAGTAAGAAATGACTCAAATTTTTATAGAAAAGTGAGATTTTACTCATAACTTAGCTTTTATAATTAATATGAATTAGTATAACACAAGTAAATTTTCATTTATTATACCAAATTTGATATAAACTTTTCAATATTAAAGTCTGATCAATATATTTTATACTATAAATACGCGAATTTCAATAATAGACTCATTAATCTCCTCAGAATTAATAACTACTAATCATAAATATTTTTCAAAGTTGTAAGTTAATTTCTAATTATTTAATATTTTGCTTAGATGTTGGAAAACGATATCAGAGGACATGAAAATAGGGAGCTCTAATAATAATTCAATTAAAACAAACATTTGATGTCCTTGCTCAGATTTAATAGAAAATTTCAGCTATTATAACAATTGAAGAGGAGTACTATCGTCCACAGATCAGCAAGATACAATGAGATTCTTGAAGGATTTCCTAACTCGGTAAAAAGACCTCTTTTAAAAGAGCAGAAGTATAGACTTTGAATGTGTTACACTATAAAGAGCTGTCGGATAATTGCCAAATAACTCATTAGAATAATGGATGATAGGATGTTGACGAGGGCATATGGTTGAAGCGAACATAGTTTGGCAAAATTCATTTCGGATAGGTCTTCTATATTTTACATTGTTTTTTAAAGTTCATTATCACTTAAAAATGCTATATCAAGGATATCGTGCACTATCATAGAACCGAAGATGAAGAGATAACTCCTGTTAGAAAAGATTTGAGAAAATTCTAAGAAATTTATAGCTTTGTGCAAGATATAGACGCATACAGGCTGAACTTGAGAAGTCTATGCCATGGACCAAAGAGTTCTCCTAGAATGGACCACTTTAAGAAATCAGCTAAAGTAGATAAATAATTTATCATAACTTAAATTAAAACGATGCACCCTTTTGTATTTATTTTCTACATTACTTTTATTTTTTAAAAATTTTATGAATATTGGAGTTAAAATGTATTTATATTGTTAGGATTTTTATTAGGATCTCTGCTTGTCAATCATAGAATTATTGGATTCAATTCATACTTTAATTCTTGATATGTTTTATGTGAATAATATTGAAATAATTATGTTGCTTAATTTAATTTAAGTATCTCTAAAAATAATAACTATAATGGTATTGATATTAATGATAGTTCCAAGAACTAAAAAGAGTAGGTCATACTACCTATAGCTCGCTAATACTAGAATGCCATAAACTTTATTTATAAATTAAATTGCATATCTAAAATGAAACATTTATTATAGACATAAAATCTGTTCAAAAAAAACAACTGAACATATTTTAGAAATAAATAAGCAATAAATCTATCAATGCCAAATACAATTTATTGTTCCATTTGAAAGAGGCATATCATTTAATGTGAAATGTTTATATTCATAAATAGCCATTCTAATTAAATTAATTAATTATTATCAAGTGATTAACTCATAAAATACTTAATTCAACTCATTTATTGTGACGATCTTATCATAATCTACAAAAACTCTGCACATCACTTCATTGAATTGTGTATGTATATCATGATCTTCCATCAGCTTTAAAAATTATTCTGTGAATTATAGACCTCGTGATTTAAAGATAGGAACTTATCTCTTCAAACTAAGCATTCAAACGATGTTATGCTTAGGGATTAGATATCCCAAAATTTTGAAGTCTCGTTAATATTAAGTCTTGTGTTTATGAATGGGAATTGGTGTTGGGTCTTGAGCCTGAAACATCTTTAGATCTTATGCAATAATTATAATTGCCTATAAATACTTTAAAGTTTGGTTCGGTAGATACTAAGATATTTTCAGGTTTTATATCACGATTTACAATCTTCAAGTCATGTAATTATTATACACCCTAAATTAATCCAAGCAATGCAAATTTAAGTTGATGTTCGTTTTATCAGCTATTTAATAAGTATCTTAAGTTGCAATTATATGCTCTACTTATTAATATCAATGAGTCCTCATTTAACTTTAATGCTGCTATTTAATTTTATTAATCTAAATTTAATTCTAAGAGTAGTTTAGATATATGAACTTTTTTCCATATTTGTTCAAGCATTAGTGTATTGTTAATAAATCAATCAATTTTATATTCTTCTTGTGTTAATTTTATTGATTAATAGTAGAGATCGTCTTTTGATGATTATTCTATAAAAATATTTTATTTTTAAGCTTTTTTTATAATAGCTTCTAGTTTAGGATATATATATTCTAGGTCATAATTTATAGTTATTCATCATTATTCATTTGACTTTGATAATCTTCGACATATTCTTCCTAGAGTTTTTAAATTGTAGTGTCTATTTATAATTCATTTTCATCAAATACCCCCAGGACTTGTTATTCAATCAGTTACTTTTAGAATTATTTAAGAAAGCTAGGTTTTTCTTTTTATGCTGTAGAGATTGCTATTCCAAGTAGGCTCGCAACATTCACCTTTAAAAATTATCTATAAAATCTTTTTAACAAATCAAAATCTTACAGTAGGGTCTACATTGATTGATTTCAATTCTTATTAATTATGCTTAAATAAATGATCAACTAACAGTTATCTTTGAAGTTTTGGCTAAAAGTTACAATCTTTAACTTGACACGAATATAAATTAATTGTTTTTTTGAATTATTATTGAATCTTTTTCTTGAACAGGTGTCTTTGTTGATCTTGATAAAATGTTTTATCACTAAATATTTTCTGGCAAATGTCACATTAAAATAGGAACTTGGGCCTTGATTTTTAAGCTTAATCATAATTATTTTATTTACACTATTTTTCAAACTTATCCTCAGTAAATTATAACTCATCAACACCACCCAAGCAGTATTTTTTCTTTTTTTGTAAAATTATTCGTTCATATAGAGGAGTATGCTTCACCATTAGTTGTCTGCGATAGGCTTAGATTTGTATTATAAGTTAAAGTTATTATTTAATTAATGAGAAAAAATATAATCACAACATATGACTGAGTCGGGCTTGGCTGGTCCTGGGAGGTGGCCACCTAGGACTTGTGGTGCAAGTGGTAGCAGCCGAGTTCGACTCCCCCAATCTCCTGGCCTTTGTGCCGAAAACCTGAACTGTCACACTGTACTGCCTGTGTCTCCAGCATCCGATTGTGTATGGGAAGAATTTAGTTTGGACCAGCCAAGCCCGACTCAGTCAAGACTTACAGTACAGGAAGCACTATATGGAGCATGGAAATAACAAACTTACCTTGTCTTGAATCTTAGCCTTGACATTTTCAATGGTGTCTGATGGTTCGACGTAAGAAACTCCATTTCTCAAAAATAATTAATGAATTAAGTCGTTAATTAATAATTATACATTACCTTATAGTCACTCTCTCTCTAATCACAACATATTTATATTTAATTTTTAATATTAAATCCTCAAGCTTCGACCTTTTATAAGGTTAAAGCTTGATAAAAATATTTTTTATAATTTTGAAATTTCTGTTATAAATATCAAATAGTTTCATTGTCTATGTCATACATAATTAATAATTCTTAATGAAATAAGTTCAAACTTTAACAAGAATAATTAAAATACTAATGTAATACTCTTAAAATAGTTATTATTATTATTATTATTATTATTATTATTATTATTATTATTATAATTATTATTATTATTATTATTAAAATTTAAATTAACTAATTCAAACTGGGTGGTGCATTTGTAAGTAACAATTTAAATTGTTTTAAGTTTTTTATAATTTATATAAATTTCCAAACTAAATTATAACACATTTAATTTGGATAAAACTTGAGTCCTGATTCAAGGTCAAGTAATTCTAAATTTTATTATAATTAATTATTGTCCATTAAAACACTTAAAATTCGATCAAACTGAATTTGTAGTTAATTCCTGATAGATTTAATTAAAAACATTAGAACTTTTATTAATCATTTTAGATTTAAGATGTTTTAATAGGAACGAGCCAAAAGTCAAAAATTTGTAGATGCAAGATTTCCTGAAGGAAAACTTTCATAAAAAGATGATTGGTACTGATGATTTCTCAAATATCATTGAAAGAATTTTAATATTTATTGAATAATAGAGGGGTAAAGCCTTCCTGGGTATAAGAATAAATCTATGAGATTTATTAAAGATTTTCTATAAGGTGCTAAGTTTCTGATTAAATAAAAAGATCTGGTGATAATCGAAGTCCCTCATTGCCCTGAATTGAAAATTAAAAATATTTTAAAACAAATCAAGAATGAAGTAAATATTTTAAGGCATCTAAATTATTATACTGACTCAAAGATTTTGCCAGAAAGGGACTTTTTCTTTAAATCTTTAGGAACTTTAGCGCCTGATTACTTATAATAATTAGTTAAAAGTCAAAATCGTATCAGGAATCTTGAAGAGGTTAATAATAATTAATAATAAGCTATAGCAATTAGGAATGATCTATATGAAGCGATTCAAGTAGAACCATTCTTTTCAAGTAAATATATTATATTTAATTTATTAAATTGTTATAGGGTCTAAAGGCAAAGCATTAGAATTGTTAAAAGTACAATCCAGCAAGAAGATAGTCTACCAAAAAACGAAAAGTGTTCGAATTATAATGAAATTATAATAATCAAGAAGAAGAAAAAATGCAATATAACCATCTTAAATGTCTGAATAACAATAAGTGGACAAGACAAAAGATTTATATTTATTTATGAACAAAAATGATTATTTTTATATTTTAATTAAAATTAATAATTTCATACATAAAAGTACTCATCAATATATTTTCTATCAGTTTATATTGCCTTTGAATTAAATTTATGATAGTATTGAGTCTTCAACAATTATGTTATGTTTTTTGTTGTTTATTTTAAAGTTCTGATATTGTAATTTTTATCTGTAAATTCTTTTTATTATTGAAAATACCCCTTCAATACTATGGTATTAAGATATTTATGGGGCATTATTTATTATTTCCCAACCAAATTATTGCATTAAAGATTTCACTACTTTTGACTTGTGCATTTTCAGATTATTCACAAATTAATACACATTTTATTTTATATTTATTTGCTCTAAGTCTCTAAGTGATTGTAAAAATTTAATCTTTCTTATTGATTTCAAGTTTAGTTAAAAGTATCCCAAACCTTCTTATTCACTTATAATTACTACAGCTACCAATGTGTTAATTGAGATTCCGGATTACCCTATATAAACATTCTTGTACTTTTAGGACCATACTTAATATCTTTAAGAATGTGACTTGAAAATCACTTCATCCGCATAAATAACTTTGAATCCTTATTTTCGTATCTCAAATAACTTCTTGAACTTGTTGAATCTTTAGGCATCTATTTATTATTATTTGTAATGAGTAGTGTGAAAAGTCCTTCAAACTTGCTTATACTATATTCCTTATTTTTTTAAATGCGCCTGGCTGTCTAGTAACTTAAATTTATTTGTGGAGATTTTGTTTTAAAATTGTAAATTCTATCTTTCAATGATAAATGCTGAAGGTGTAGCAATTACTATTATTGAGTCAAATAATTCATCTATTCATTATTTAGTTGCTATTCTATGGTTTATTTATATAATTATTTACATTATTTTTGTGATGACTTCCAGGTAGATCTTTTACACAATGTTTTAAGATTGTTTTATAATTTAAGAAATCTATCTGTAAGTCTTATATATATATATCATCGAATCTCTGTTAGGTGTGGTTGTATAATATATCAAATATATTACTAATTTTCTTAGATTTTCTGAGATTATCTTGACACTTTTAGTCATGTTTCTATCTTATTTTAATTACAATTTTTTATTATTAACTTTCTTTTTGACATGTAACTCTGTAATTTTTGGTTATATAGTTTCACAAATTTTTTTAACTTTTTAATATTACATAATTATTACTTTTTTATGAGTAGTATCACAGAGTGTAAATATTTTATGTATTTACCATTAAATTTAATACATCAACAATTGTTAGAATCGTAATTCTTAAAAAGCATAATATTTAGTTTTTTAATCAGTAAAAATTTAAACATTTACCAGAAATTAAGAGATAATCAAGATTTTACTTATAGTATTAAATTATAATTTTATTAATTAAATAATTAAAACCACACTCTATCCCTAACGGTATATTTATTTGGGATAGAGTGTGGTATAGTGTGATTTAAAGTATGTTATTAAAATCATTCAAATATTTCATGTCGTTTTAAATAAACGAAATTTAGTTTTAATTAATTATACTAAATTTATTGGTTTATTATAAATCAATATAATCAAATGATTAATTTTAAAACTTTTTCAAAATTAACAGAATAAATTCAGAAAAATATAAATAAAATTTCTATTAATTAAAACTAAATTTCGTTTATTTAAAACGACATGAAATATTTGAATGATTTTAATAACATATTTTAAATCACACTATACCACACTCTATCCCAAATAAATTTACCGTTAGGGATAGAGTGTGGTTTTAATTATTTATTTAATAAAATTATAATTTAATACTATAACTATAATCTTGAATATTTCTTAATATCTGCTAAATGTTTAAATTTTTACTGAATACATCACCTAAATTAAAAATATATATTAAGCAAGTATAATTGAAATGTGGAGGTAACTAGAAATGTATTTAAAAAAGCATAAAATTAGTAAATTCTCAAATTTATTTTTTAAAAAAGTGAATTATTTTTTTCATATTATATTCTGAATTACACATATATTTACAATGAAAAGCAATAGTTCGCTTTATTTAAGAACGATAAATTACTTAATATATTGCACAGTACAAAGAAGAGTGTATAAACAGAAACACTTTTTAACATTTCTATTTGTGAAAACGGGCTTTCAGAACCAATCGAGACCTTCTTAGAGACCATCTCCAGTAACGGATCAGTTACTTTGGATGAACCAGGTATACCTTAAATGGTGTGGAGACTGAGTTTATCAGTGATTTCTGGGCAGGTCATAGCGCCTGTAAGATCTTGCTTGTTGGCGAATACCAAAAGTGCTGCTTCTTTAATTTCTCCTCAGCAATTGTGAAGCTCTTCTCTAGCATCATCAACTCTCCTCTATTCATGAAAAATAAGTGGAAATGATTATTTTAAAATGAAAATGGATTAATTAAACAAGTATTTGGAGAGTATTCATCAAAAGCCATATCTAAGCACAGCTTTATTGTTCTTCCAGTATTCTTCATATTTTGAACCATCTATCCAAAATATTCAAATCGTCCTCAATCGTAATAGATGTCTTCTGAAGCCTCTGTTTAAAGCTCCAGTGTCTCTTGTTGACTAGTATTGCTAAAAAATAAAAAATTTAAATTAGTTTTTTGTAACTTACAAATTTTGTTGAACAACAGCTGCCTCATGTCTGCCATTATATTTATTCAATTCTAATTTATTATTATTATTAATTTCTTAAATTTTCTCTGTTATTTTTCATAATTGTTAGAATTAACGACGATGTTAGAGACATTAGGTTCTGGTAATTGTGTTTCCAGAGGAGTTTGATCTTGTCTTGACCACCTACATCCCACAATGTGAAACTTAAGTTCTTGTATTCAAAAATCTCTAATCTGAAGCTTATAGTTAGAATAGCTGTGACTACCCTCACCGAGCTTGATCTTATATAGGATTGTGATCTAACCATCTGCATCGAGACCCACTATGAGAATACTGATTTCTATCTTTCCAATTAGTCTTTAGCAAACATTAAACCCATTTTCTTAGTTTGTGATTGTAATAAAATTTGATTTATTATAATTATAATTTTATTCTTTTTTAAATACATTTCTAACTACCTCCACATTTCAATTATACTTGCTTAATAGTTGAGACTTTAATACATAGTTTTTTCCACTGAATTCATTTATAATATGAATTTTTTGTTTTTCTTGTAATTGGAGAATTACTGGAAATAACATAAGTCCGTAAACGATAAATTTATTATTTAGAAATTTAGTACAATAGTATAATTTTTAATGATGATGAATCATTAGTATTCAAATCAAGATAGGATTTGAAAAGAGAGATCTCCTCAAGAGATACCTAGGTTTTAAGCATCTCAAACTACCCTTGATTGTTAAGATTTTAAGACTTGAATTGGTGATTTTTGCTGCAACTTTTGATAAAAGAAATCTAAATAATTTTAAAGATTGTACTTAAAAAAAGAGTAACATAATATGGAATAATTAAAATATTAGCAATATCTCATTTTATCGATAAATTACTGAGTTCAGCAGCATTATTAGGAAATCTTAAATATTCAATAATTTGTATTCTATTCGATGTTAAGAAGAAGTAGAACTTACTAAATCAGTTGCAAAGTTAAATTGATAAGAAAAATGCAATTTATAAATCTCATAGCCTCTAAAAATAAGATTTCTTGCCATGTAAACTGATAAGATAAATTACTCGCTAATTAATGAGCTAAAAAATACTTCAAGCAATTTAATAACATAATGTCACATCAAACAAAGAAACTACCACTTAAATCATCATATCAATATTAAATATGATTGCAATTTATTAATAATTAAATGGTGTGTGAAATTAAACATTATAATATATTTAAATAAAGTTCCTTAAAATTTCAATATTTACTCATTAATTGTGGTAGTTATATCCTGTAAAATCCTATATTTATCCATATAAACTTGCCATATTTGCTTTCACATTAAACTAGAACTATTTCTCTAAATTTATTAAATATACAGTCTTTTTGACTTATTAAGATTGAGAATGCACTTGTAATCCTTTACTTAATTAAGTTGTTACTCTATAGTAAATTATTCATGATTTCGAGGTTGTATTCGATAAATACAAATAATTATATCATGAACAACCTAAATGTTAAAATTAGAATGTCTTTAAATCATAGCATATTGATTATCTTATTTCTCATTAACGCTAAGATCCTTAGTTAAAATACAATTATAATCTTAACTATAAGCTATATGCTATTTGTTATATAAATATTGAAAGTAATAAGAGCAACTATTGTTAAAAATACTAATAATAATTCAAATAATTCTTATCTAGCAAAGCATCTATTCTAAAATAGAATTATAGCAATTTGGTTAAGAATATAAAAACATATAAAAATGTCTGAGCAGAAGATCCAGTGTTACTCCAAAAAAAAATATCTGAAAAATTAATTTAAAGTAGTACCACCTGAGAGGAGCTTCAGTAGAGAACGACAAAGACTGAACAGAAGGACAGAAAAAATGGTGAAGGAGTATTCAAATATGCAAATGGTGATATCTTAAAAGGAACATGGAAAGATGATGAAACTGTTTTTATAAGATATATATTTTCCATAACGGCTTATTGCTTTTCATTTATTATTGATAAAATTGTTATAATCATTTATTTTTCTTTTTATTTATCACAATTTCTAATATTCTTACCCATTAAGCATTTTTTATATATCATTCTAAAGATTCTTTTTGGTTAAATTAAAAATATTTATGTTAAAAACCAATTGTAAATATATATTAAATTCAATATTTTAAAATGAATCTATTTTTAATTTTAAATATTAATAAATGTATTTATTACTTATATATAGTAATATGGAATACATTCAAATTTGGGAAAATATAATAAATTAAATTAAATATAAATCAAATTTGTGGCAGTTAAAGTTGACAAATTTGAACGATCTTGGGTTAATTCGATAGAGAATTCAAAATTAGCTGGACTTTACTATTGGCGGTACTATTTTATCGCATTCCTGGAGCGAGGTTACTTCACTTTAATTAAGTGCCTATAAATTCATTAAATTATACCCTTTAATTAAAGTCGAGTTATCTCGCTCCAGGGATGCGATAAAATAGTACCGCCAATAATAAAGTCCAGCTAATTTTGAATTCTCTATCGAATGAGCCCAAGATCGTTTGAATAGGCCAACTTTAACTGCCACGATTTTGATTTATATTTAATTTAATTATAATTAATTTTCCAAATTCAAATTTATTTTACAATAATGTAATTTATTTATTGAATTATCTAAAGTTAAGAATGATTTTTATATCATTTTTTCTTTATAGATGGGCTTAATATTTTTGAGATTGATATAATTTTTGAATATCAATTGAATTCCGTTATTTCCGTTCTAGCTATAAATATTAGTTGGCCTTTGTCAAATTTAATAAAGAATATTGTTTCTTTCTTCATATTATAGTACTCCTTTCTTGAGGATATTTCTAATTCTGCAAAATTATTAATTACTTAGGAAGATTTTATTCCTTGTAATAATTCTAATTAATGTTCTTTATGTTGAGGACTACTTAGTCTCTCATAATAAATTATAAATTTAGTTTTAATTTTATTAATTTTATAAGTGTATTTTGTGAGAATAAATTTCAAATTATTCATTAATTTAACATTTTAATAATAATTATTGTAAAATTTTATTGCTTTAACTAGAGGCAACTTAGAAAAAACTTAAGAATATACTTTCTTGAATCTATTCCAAAAGAGATTTGAATTTAATTCTTTTATTTTTATAATTAATATAAAATCCATTTATGCTTTCCTTGCCAAAAATAATTTTTTAAAAATATTAAGCACTTATATCGATATTGAGAAAGATGCAACAATTTAATGAATATATTTATATATTGAAAGAGTCGCAAAAGAAAATAAGATAACTGCTCATGTGAAAAGTCATGGGAATAAAAAATGTCATGAAGTCTATAAAAATTACTAAAATAAATCGACTAACAAACTATGCTTAAGATTAGTTTAGCATCCAAAATTTGGATATAATAGACAGCTCTGAACAATTATTATGTTTCATTCTTTTGTTTATTATCACTACTGGAGTCTGATAATTATGCTATTTATATCAGGGCAATTATAATAATTATGAAGTCAAAAATTTAGAGGAGGATGTAAAGGATGCTTTAAACATATACTCATATCCTTGCACCCATTATATTATTGTCATTTATAATATAAATTAATATTATTTCAATATTCATTTAATTAATTCTATCATTTCTCTATTAAATTAAAAAAATACAACTTTTTGTCTTATTAAAATGATTAAATGAATTTAATTAAATATATTAAAACTCACTATATATTTTACAATTATTATTTATATGTTTATTATATATATATATACAGCCAGAGAATTCTAAGTTTATTCAAAATATTGTTAATCTTTGGATAATGAGTTATGAGCGGACATAATCAGGAAGTTATTTTTATATTTTGGTAAATAGCAATTTTAATTTTGTAATTGAGTTGGTTGCTTACATCTTTTAAAAATATGCTTGCTGTGTAGACTCTTTTATGATTGATAGAGAGAAGCAAAAGATATTATGATGCTTTTAAGTAGTTTAAATATTATATATTACATACTCATTTCATTCTAGGATGATAGTTTCTTATGGATGTATAAAGTGGTATGCATCTTGCTAATATTGATAAAAAAAATATGAGATGTGTAAGCTTATTTTTTTAAGTTCATTATCCTATTTTTGCTTTATCACTTTGTTTGCAATATATTGAGATTTGGGATTAGGAATTTGCTTGAAAAATATATATAAAATTTTAGTAATATTTTAAAAAGAAAATTAAAACAATTTTTAAATTTGTAAATGAGATTAGTAATTTAGATATCTTTATTATCTATTTAATATAAAAATACTACTTGAAACTCTTCAATTTTTGTTTATTTTAATTTCACTACTTTCATGTTTTATTTTTTATTTGGGATTTAGAGTTTTACTCTCATGTTGAATGCGTAGCACTGATCTATATGGCAGATATAAATTCCCACAGTTTCTATGAAATCTACTTGTAATTTAAAATGTACTAGTAAAAACAAGAAATACTGTTATGGAAGTCTTTAATTCAATCAATTTTCTTGTTCTTGATATTGAAAATTAAATAAAGTATTCAATTTCTTGTTCATTATAGCTGAATGGGAAATGTATTTTTTAATAATTTCTAATGTTAAATATATGAAGTTGGTCGTAAAATAATTTTTGGAATGTAACACAGGCTCACTCAATTATTTTTTGTTTTGCCCTCTTTATGTGTCTCGACTTTACAGTTTGGAGTAAAAGATGTTTTTAAGATTTTAGCTTTAATAATGCGGTTTTTTAAATAATGATATTTAAATAATCAGATGGGGCCTCTGGACCCTCGATCATGATAGTTAATGGGACAAATTATTTTATTATTAAATCTAAACAAACTTTCATTTAGTAGAGTCTCCTTGATCTTACGACTCTATTAAGGCTTCCGGTTTAAGGAAATAGTTTCTTGCACGCAGTACTTCTAAATTTTGAACTTGAACTTTCCTCTAGTAAGATTTTGCTTTGTGGGATATATTGCTATTTAATTTCCCTCCTTCTCAAATTATTTTCTGTCTAAAGATGGGAGTAGACAATCATGCATTCTGGTCTGAACTAAAAATCTGATCTGGAGATCAGATTCTGGTGTGATCATGAATTTACTAAAGTCACTGTTGGGTATTTAATACTGGTGAATTTGAAGATTGACAGGCGCTTAATAAACAGGAATTGACTCAACGTAGTCCATATTAAAACCTACACAAGTACCCTATCGTAATGGAATTTTGATCGTTAAGGAAGGATTACGAAGAGGACACTTTTTTTCTTAGTCTTCTCCAGCGTCGACTAGTCTTGCTTTTTTTACCTTTGTTTTTTGTTGTTTAGTACATTGACCCTTGCATTTGTTGGTACTTGACCAAGTTTTTGCAGCAGAGGAAAAGAAGAACTTAATGGCTTCGTTCAAAGGCTCTTATTTACTCTGGTTCATTAAACTTATTAAGAGTCTTAATAGAGCTTAAGTGGTTTGCTGAGTCGCATGGAGTCTTCTCGACATCATGACAAGTTACTTTCATATAACTTTTATTGCATCTTAGCTGACTTCGAATATAGTCAACTTTGTAATCAAAGTAGTTTTGTTATTTTTAATAAATATTTTATGAATGTTTTAAATAGATTTTATCATATAAGTTTTAATCGTTTGGCATATAATGAAATAATTTATAATTCTTATACTATGTGTTTTATTCATTTTTAAAAATATTGGGAATTCAAGTACTTAAAATATTGAGTATTAAAGGTTAAATAGAATTTATATTTATGTCACGGTTGTATAAAAATTATAGGAATAAAACACAAGAATATTATTAATAAACTCAAATAATTAATTCGTATAAATTTGACTTAACAATTCAGTTTTTACTTTGCTTTAATTATTCATTGGTCTGATAAAAATATTCTAAGGTTCTTTTTAAGCTTAATAGATAAACTTGCTAGATCTTCTCAAAAATTAATTCTACAATAAAAAAATGTTTATTATTTTTTTATGATTTATTCATAATTTAAGTGAAAAACTTGAACTATCAAGTTCTATAGTCAGTATTTTTAATCTTCTATATTTTTTTTTAATAAAAACCCAATTTTCATATATTTAAGACCCTTGCAAATGATGTTAACTTGATGAAAAGAAAACAAGGAATATTAATTAAGTTTTATCACTTAAACTGATAAAGTATAAATATTTTAATTATAACTACATAGTAAGAGTACCCCGTATTTTTATAAAATAGATTTAAGCTGCTTTTCTTTAATATTTTATAAATTAGTTTTGCTTTTAATTTTTTAACTTATTTGTATGATACATATTTGCAAATCATTTTTTTTGTAATTTAAAATTAAATTGATTGAATCATTGAAGCTTTCAATTTTTAATGCTGTTAAATGAAAAACCATAATCTTTGATGATGAATTGATTAAATGGTTTATTTATAATTCGCTATGCCGTTATTGCAATCAAGCCTTTAACTATCCAGAGGAGTATTTATTATCGAATAAACCCCAAAACTTCATAAACATTAATCTATGATAAAGTGATAATATAAATCAGAAGATCAAGTTTAAAATTTTTTAATTCATAATTAAGTAGGTTATATCTAATTAAAGTATAAATATTAAAACTCTAACAAAAGCATTAAAAGTATAACAAACTCTAACAATATCTCACAATTTTCAAAATAATAATAAAATGTTTTTTAAATAAATTTTCTATTATCCCAATTATCCCTCAAATAAATGACATCGGATCTATCTGTAACTAAAGAAAATAGTGTTTTAATAAAAAATTTTATATTTTTCCTTAACAATAAATTATAAAATAGAATCTCAAATTTTACTTTCCATATACAGGAAAGTGTTTTTTTAATTTATTGATATCTATTTCTTATCTATAAATAAAATAAAAATTCTGAAAATTACTCTTAATTTCTTAGATTAATTTAGATTATAATTAAATTTGAAACTTGTATTTATAATGCACAAATGATTTATCAAATATTTTTGATGATATAAATTAAATGAAATCAAAAATTTCTTTGTAAAAATTAATCTTTATATAAGAAAACTTCAAATATCTCATTTTTATTATAAACTTTAAATTATTATTTTCTTTTTATCAAAAACTTTAAATTAACTTAGTGGTATATAAAATAGTTGGGCCTTATAAATTAATTAATTTTATAAGAGATAGAATTCTTTAATTAGAAATCATTTTCTAATAAACTTAATTAAGTATACATTAATTCCATGAATAAATTGATTGTAATATTGCAAAATATGAAAATGATAAATTCCTTTTTTATATTGCTTAAAAGTAATAAAACTAAATAAAACAATAAGACTCATAATATTTTTAAAAATTAATCTAAATAATTATTTTTTAGTCAAATAGAATATTTTTTAATTTATTAGATTTGAATTAAAAATATTTATGAATTTAATTTAAAGTTTAGTATAAATTTTTTTCCAGATCTCATAATAATTAAAGGTAACAGATAAGTAATTAGATTTTTTCATTTTAAATATCAAAGTTTTTTTGATTTAGCTTCACTAAATTTTAGCAAATACATATAAAATTACTGCATTATTTTATATGTAATAAAATCACTAAATTATTTTTTAATAATGGTTGAAATCTAAAAGATTGACTATAAAAATTGTAAAAAGGCTTCCATTTTATTTGATTATTGGCGCCATCTTATTCTAATGTTAGATTAATTGATAAGACTTATTGCGCATTCTTATTATGCAGTTGGTGCCATCTTATACCAGTCATTAGATATTTAAGATAGATAAAATAATTATTTTTTTTAGATAATTTAAACTTGGATTTACTCAATACTACAATAGCTCTACTTAAATAATTAAATCATTATAAAACTCTTGCTGAAATATAAAATTGAGTTTACCTATAATTATTCAATTATTTTTTATTATAATTTTTTATGATAATAATAGTAATTAAAATTGAAAAAAATTCCTAAAAACATGTTTTTACAATCATTTTAGTTTGAAAATTTTAAAGCAAATTTTATATATAAATAAGATTCAACCATCATTAAAATGGTAGAATTGAAGCATGTCTTCATTTTTCATAGTCTTGATTACACTGCATCTTTCACTCTTAAAAGTTATAAAAAAAAATTCCAATTATTTTAAATATTAAAATGAAAATTCTGTAAAGCCGAAATTAACAGGGATTTTATAAATAATATATTAAGGATAGAATAATCTAATTCAATTTCTTAAACTATGTATATTGTATTCATTTTAAAATATTATATTTTGATTATCTTTATCACCTTCAAGAATAAAGTCGCTATTGTAGGAATACATTTAAAATTGGGAAATTAATTTAATTCAAATTTATAATAATTCAATATATTGGCAGTTAAGTTTTCCAATTTAAACGATTTTGGGCTCATTCGATAGAGAATTCAAAATTAGCTGGACTTTACTATTGGCGGTACTATTTTATCGCATCACTGGAGCGAGATAACTCGACTTTAATTAAACACCTCTAAATTCATTAAATTATACCCTCACATTAAACTCAAGTTATCTCACTACAGGGATGCAATAAAATAGTACCGCCAATAGTAAAGTCCAGCTAATTTGAATTCTCTATCGAATGAGCCCAAAATCGTTTAATTGGAAAACTTTAACTGCCAATATATTGAATTATTATAAATTTGAATTAAATTAATTTCCCAATTTTAAATGTATTCCTACAATATTGATAGAGCTGATGTTTTTTTAGCACTGATTAAATACCTTGTAATTGCAGTTATTTAAATAATAAGAATCTAGCCATAATTGATAAACATTTTGTGGATTAAAAATGGTTATAATTTAATTAATTTAACCCTCATAAATATTTCATTTTTTTTGTAATTAGCGTGTTAAATACAAGAGTTCTATTAATTTTATATATATATATATATATATATATATATATTAAACCACTTTCCCGCTTAACACATGTGAAAAGATCATAAATGATCTTAAATCTGTCTTATTAATTCATATGATTTATAAATCATTTTAGAAATATTCTAATTTAGGCAAGGTTAAATTAGATAATCCTAAAAATATATCAGTAATTGAACTTTATGTTTGAGTTTTTAAATTGATATTATTCAATTATTTATTATAAATAATTCCCTTAAAATAATTTGATGCTTAAAGAAATTTTAATTGTTTTGAACATCATGATTAATTTAATAATAAATTATCTTCCAAGTAAAGCGATATGTATCTTCATTACCTCTTTCTTTTTCCTAGAAGGAATCTTTTTTTCTTTATTTTAATTTATCAAATTTCAAAGCTTTTTATGAATCATATGGATATTCTAAATCATTAAAAATTTATTAAATTCATTTTTAAATTATTAATATATTGCACATTTTTTAGAAAGATTAGTTTCTGCATGTGAGAATTAAATTATTGATATTCTTTTTTATAATTAAATTTGAATATCTAGTGTCTAATTTTAACAATAATGTTTGTGGCTCCAAACAAGCATTTTGAATCACCTTCACTATACAAGAGTTTTCTATTCTTCATTTTCTTCTTTATTTCTTTCTTCTTGCTGCCATATATTTCGTTTGGATGCATTTTTTTTAGATAACTTTTTATTTATTCTTTTGGTGTCTCTATAAATGGTTCAATGTCAGCTAAATCTATAGTTTTATAGCTTAAAATTTAAGCACTTAGGGTTTTCAATCAACTTAGATATAATTGTATTTTGACTTTGAGCTTAAATAAATTAAAAAATAATTTTTCTAAGAAATAGTAGCATCTTTAAATGCATCCTCCTAATATGATAGATTTAACTCTCAGTTAACCCAAAAATGCATAGTAAACTGTAATGCTATAAACTTAAAGTATATAATCTTTCAATTTCCTTGAGTAGTAGCCACTCTATAAGCTTCCAATTCTTATAAAGCTTGAAGTATAATCGTTAAAATAAAGAAATATGTTTTATATACATAAGCTATAACTCCAACCTTTTGATGTTTCAATAGTAGGCTCCAAACATTTAAATTGTTATAGCACTTAACTGAGATCTTTAAGTTTGAGACTAATCTTTTTTGTTGTTAAATTTTCATTAAATCAATTTTAATCATTAGCATTTTATATATTAATATAGATTTCAAATAGACATATTAAATAAAAATTAAGCATATATATAGTTTATTCTGTAAATAAATTAAATTAAATAATTAATTTATAAATAACTGAAGTAAAGTTGACCAATTATACAATCTTGGGCTTATCTATAGGAAATCAAATATAGTCTTTAAGATTATTAAATCTCAGGATCGAGAAAAATAAATGATGTTTATTTGGGAGGGTAATTTAATCGAATTTATGGAATTCTATAATGATTGAGTTAAATTGCTTTTTCAATGCAATAGATGATTTGCCAATTTTAAAATACAGCTTGTTTTTGAATGCTCAATCGAACAAGCCCTAGATCTTCATTTATTTAAATTATAACCCTATCAACTATATGAATGCTTATTTTTATTTTATTCCCACAATAAATTATCTTTTATCAAAATTAATTGCATAAGCATTAACTTATATTAATATTAATGAGCGAAGCTAAAATAGTTTTTACTAAATAATTCTTTAAATCCTTTATATTTTTAGTTTGAGTAACTCTTCACAACTCTTTGATATAAAATGAGCATGGAACTTCTTTAAAAAAAACTCGAAAAAAAATATCAAATCTAAATTTGTCAGAGTTATTGTAGGAATACATTTGAAATGGGGCAATTTAAATTAAAATTAAATATATAATAAATCAAATTAGTGGTGGTTAAAGTTGACCAAATTTGACGATCTTCGGATTATTCAATAGATAATTCAAAATTAGCTGGACTTTTCTATTGGCAGTACTATTTTATCTCATCCCTGGAGCGAGTTAACTACTTCTTAATTGAATGTCTCTAAATTAATTTTATAGTACCTTCCAATTAAAGTGGAGTTATACCTCAAAACCCCAAGAATGTAATAAAAGAGATTGAATTGTTAGTAAGTAAAGAAGTTATAAGGAAATAGTTATAAAGTTAACTAGTAAATTTGATTTCTCCCTAGAATTATCATTCTTAAAAAGAATATATTTTTTTCTTTCTTAGTCAAACCGAAAATTCTTATATTCTATACTAATGAATCTCAAAGTATTATTACCTGAGTTAAACTTCTAAATTGATTACAAAATTTCTTGTTCAGATAGAAAAGGTTAAGAGGCAGTATTTAATGTTTAAGATCTGTGAGCATTTTACTAAAATAAAAGTTATTAACTAAACTTGTGTTAAAGGAATTTTTTTCACTTTTATTTTTCAACTCATTTTTTTCAACATAGTTACTTTGCATTTACTAGCTTTACATGCTAATTTATGATTTCCAAATTTAAATTTATTTAATTTAATTTCTTCTTAATTTTTGTTTATTAAATCATCTAAAACTCTTATATTTTATGTATGATCATTTATAGTAAATTCTTCAGATTTTTATGTTATGATTGTTATCTCTTCAGATTTTTTAAATTTGTCTTAAAGTTGTTATCGTTATGTTTAAGTGTCATCATTTTTCTTGTTTATATTTTAATTTAATTCTTGGGATCTCCTTATGTGATTACTTAATGATTCTTATGAGGCTATCCCTCTTGTTGGAGCTGCCTTTTTTTATAGTACCAACTAAAATATTAAAAGCATCTTGAATTTCTTCAATACCTTCTCTAACCAATTGTTAAATTTATTTGCATTTAAATTCTTAATATTCTTTTCAAGTTCTTAAATTCTTTCCAAAGTTATTGCTACTTTTTAATTGAGTTTATCAAATATTTTAACTTCAAAAACTTCAGGCACCTCAACCAATAGTCTATCATAAATATCTTTAATAGCATTATTTTTCATCTTTGATAAATTTGTCTGAGTTAAGTCTTAGATTCTATCCAAATCAGGAAAGCTAGAATCAGTTTAAGTTTAGGATTATTCTTACCTAGTCATTATTTATTCTGAACTTAATGAATCAAAGTAACCTTAAATTTATTCCTCACTTAATAGCTATTTTTAAGAAGAGTCATAAATTTAATCAGATTATTTTTAATTACTATCTTCTACATCTAATATCATTTTCTATTAATTCTGACTATTATTATTTTATTTTTGGAATTTGCTCTTGGAAGATGTATTGGATTTGCTATAACGTTTTTTCTCAATAATTTAAGGTTTCAATTAACCAATTCTTATAACTATTTACAGAATTTATACCAAACCTTTTTTGCAATACTATTTTAACATTCATTTTTGAGAGTGTTTTTCTCCAAAATTTTTGCTTTTTTAGATATTCTAAATTTTTTTTCTTTGTCTCCTCTTATTTTAATTCATCTTGCTATTCTTTATTTAAAAATTCTGCTGTAAAATTAGAAGGCTTAGAAAATTCCTCAATTGTTTCTGTTTTTTAGAATTTTTTGTCATAGAATTTGTTGAATTCTTGCTCATTATGTTTATTAATTATCAATTAAATTTCCCCCTTTTTATAGATCATAAGTTTACTAAAAATAGCAATTCGAATAATAGAAACATCAAATTCATGAATTCCTCCGTATTACAATAAATTAGCTTCCTTATTAAATCGTGATTTATTATAAGCTTCATGATTATAGATTCTTGCATATAAAAAATTTATAGATAATTTAAGAGATAATTAGTATATTAAAATATCTACTAAAGTCTACTAATATTTACCAAATTCTATCAAACTCTACCAAATCATAATTATCAAAATCAGTCAAATTTGTCCATTAAAAATATCAATAGTTTTATTTATCAATTTTAAGTTTTATTTAAATAATTTATAGGATAATACTTCATATTTCATAGCTAATTCCTCATAACAAATAAATTGGGGAACTTTTTTAAGAATAATCCAGTATTTTAAAATTTAAACTATTTAGTATATCGTTCTACAAGTAATAAGAATTTATTGTTATTCCAAAATCAAAGTTTTATTAGCTTTGAATTATAAATAGGCGCATTCTTAAAATCTTTTAGCATCTGGCAAAGAGATATTAAAGAGTGAAAAAACTGATTTTTCTATAAAAAGATATTAAAAATAAAAATAATTTTTAAGCTTTATAGAGTTTTATTCAAAATTACAAACTTTAGTTAATTTAATTAATTTGTTTAGCTCTTTGATTTAAACTATTTATGCTCAGTAGTTATTATTCTTTTATTAGGCCCCAATATTTAAGGACAACCTGAATCATCGAGAAGTCATCGTTCTGGAGTTGATGTACTAGTTGCTTATAGTTCATCAATTTGATCTTTCATTCCTTTGAATTCTTATCTCATTCTTTCATTGTTCCCGAGATATTTCTGTTTGCTCTGACGGGGTTATTGGTTACTATCTTTCATTTTCTCATTAAAGTTTTGTCTTTATCTTCTTTTTTCAGATTACTTGAGTGAATATGGCGATCTGCCTTTTTATACTAAAAAGATAATGAGAATTGCATATTCTTACCGCTTTAGCTTATTAAATTATTCAAAGCAGAAACAAACTCTGGTTTGATATACACTATCAAGTTGTTAGAATTATCTAATTATTATTTTCTCAGTATTTTCGCCTAATAAACCATGGCATGTATGTCTTCTTAGTCCAAAGACGACCAAATATCTACTAGCCTTTTTATATATAAAAGCAACCAATCGCACTGGTCAGGTAGGTAATTTAAAAGTGAGGGTTTACTTTAGGCATATTCCAGAAAATCATCTATTGTCAAGCCCTCTTTTTAAATCACAGCAGCAAAGATAACGTCTGATCTTTTCAAATTCTAAAAAGTCATTACAAACAAATTATTATCTCCTTGTTTTCATCTACGATACTCCTAAAAAAAAGATATTGGTGCAATTTACTTTTGGCAAGTATGCCAAACATTCTTAGGTTAAGAAATCATACAATTTTTTTTTGCTTTCAATTTTCCTCTTAACTAATGTATATTGATTTCCTGAAGTCGCTGTTCCATTAATTCTGACTGCCTATATGCAATTGATGACAACAAAATATTTTTAAATTATTTTATAATTCTATAAATGTTTAAAATTTGAATTTAAAAAGAATTAGATAAATAAATAGGGAGTTAAAATAACTTATCACTGAAAGTAATTCCTTAAAGAATAATAGCTTACGAAGAAGCTAGATTCATTTAAAATAGAAATGGAAAACCTTCACAAAAGTCTTGATTACAAATGAACATATATTAAAAAGATTTCTTGATTCCAATTTTCACGATAGATAAGAATCAGTATCTAAAGATAGCTCATCAAATGAAGCTACCTCATAAAATTTAAACATAAATTAAAATGATAGGAAGAGTAAAGTCACATCAGTAGTTTATATTTAAGACTTTTAGTTGGAAGATCTAGAACTAAAATCAATAACAATTGATGAACTAGTGTATAAGTAAAATTCAATGGTAAAATTAATAGAAGGAATACTTGATAACAATGTATAGGTGACCCCAAGAAAGTTGCCAAATAAGTTTATCGCTTGAAACATTTAAAAGTAGTATAAATATAGAGGAATATTAAGAATATTTTTCAAAACCTCTTTAAGTCACTTTAAGCATTTATGATTAATAAAATGAAAAATAGATGATTATAAGAATACTAATAACGATTAAATCAAAACTTATTACAAAAAACAAAAATAAAAAACTAAAAACAGTTTCATTGTCTTACCATTCTCCTTCATATTTATCTCCATTTTTCCATATTTAAGTTCCTTGACCAGTTCTCTCTGTTAAAGTCTGAATTGTGTGTCTTGTCGCTTCACCGCCAGTACCAGGTTGGACATCTCTAAAAATAAAATTTTAGATATCTTTTTTGTAACTTACATTTTTTGTGAATAAACAGGCCCTTTCTGCGTCAACATCTATAGCTTTCCATTTTTTCATT
>ARYC01019998.1:0-23667 GCA_000711775.1 Oxytricha trifallax
ATCTTTCATTTTCTCATTAAAGTTTTGTCTTTATCTTCTTTTTTCAGATTACTTGAGTGAATATGGCGATCTGCCTTTTTATACTAAAAAGATAATGAGAATTGCATATTCTTACCGCTTTAGCTTATTAAATTATTCAAAGCAGAAACAAACTCTGGTTTGATATACACTATCAAGTTGTTAGAATTATCTAATTATTATTTTCTCAGTATTTTCGCCTAATAAACCATGGCATGTATGTCTTCTTAGTCCAAAGACGACCAAATATCTACTAGCCTTTTTATATATAAAAGCAACCAATCGCACTGGTCAGGTAGGTAATTTAAAAGTGAGGGTTTACTTTAGGCATATTCCAGAAAATCATCTATTGTCAAGCCCTCTTTTTAAATCACAGCAGCAAAGATAACGTCTGATCTTTTCAAATTCTAAAAAGTCATTACAAACAAATTATTATCTCCTTGTTTTCATCTACGATACTCCTAAAAAAAAGATATTGGTGCAATTTACTTTTGGCAAGTATGCCAAACATTCTTAGGTTAAGAAATCATACAATTTTTTTTTGCTTTCAATTTTCCTCTTAACTAATGTATATTGATTTCCTGAAGTCGCTGTTCCATTAATTCTGACTGCCTATATGCAATTGATGACAACAAAATATTTTTAAATTATTTTATAATTCTATAAATGTTTAAAATTTGAATTTAAAAAGAATTAGATAAATAAATAGGGAGTTAAAATAACTTATCACTGAAAGTAATTCCTTAAAGAATAATAGCTTACGAAGAAGCTAGATTCATTTAAAATAGAAATGGAAAACCTTCACAAAAGTCTTGATTACAAATGAACATATATTAAAAAGATTTCTTGATTCCAATTTTCACGATAGATAAGAATCAGTATCTAAAGATAGCTCATCAAATGAAGCTACCTCATAAAATTTAAACATAAATTAAAATGATAGGAAGAGTAAAGTCACATCAGTAGTTTATATTTAAGACTTTTAGTTGGAAGATCTAGAACTAAAATCAATAACAATTGATGAACTAGTGTATAAGTAAAATTCAATGGTAAAATTAATAGAAGGAATACTTGATAACAATGTATAGGTGACCCCAAGAAAGTTGCCAAATAAGTTTATCGCTTGAAACATTTAAAAGTAGTATAAATATAGAGGAATATTAAGAATATTTTTCAAAACCTCTTTAAGTCACTTTAAGCATTTATGATTAATAAAATGAAAAATAGATGATTATAAGAATACTAATAACGATTAAATCAAAACTTATTACAAAAAACAAAAATAAAAAACTAAAAACAGTTTCATTGTCTTACCATTCTCCTTCATATTTATCTCCATTTTTCCATATTTAAGTTCCTTGACCAGTTCTCTCTGTTAAAGTCTGAATTGTGTGTCTTGTCGCTTCACCGCCAGTACCAGGTTGGACATCTCTAAAAATAAAATTTTAGATATCTTTTTTGTAACTTACATTTTTTGTGAATAAACAGGCCCTTTCTGCGTCAACATCTATAGCTTTCCATTTTTTCATTATTAATTTAATTTTAATTTATCGATTTCTTATTATAAATTGTAATTATCTAAAATAGTAAGGCGTAGTTGTAAGTATGAATGAAGTTATAAATGCAGTTAATGATAATTTAAAACACTTTTAGAGTATACATATGAAAAAAGTGAGCAAGATGTAAAATAAAGAAACAAAACAGATGTTAGTCTAATTTGTCAATAGCTTGAGACAGAATAATATAGTAAGCAAGAAAAATTGGCTAAAATCAAGAAGTAGTTGTCATAAATATCTAGCAGCTATATTAAAACTAAAATTGCTCTAAAAAATCCCTTTTATAAAGATTTAATATTAATCGCACTCAATTAGACAATGCTCTTCATGAAAAATTGATAATCAGTAGTTGAAAAAATACAAACTCAAATTTCTTAAATAATTTATCAATAAAAACTTAAAGATGGTATGCCTTTACATTCAGCTAAAGAAATAAACCAAAAAGTCAATTAATAATTAGGCATTTGCATTAGTAAAAATAAATTGCAAAAGCTCTAGAAATAATAATTTAAAATGAGGTTTAAAAAGGTTTTAAAAAACTGATTAGAGAACAAATAACTAAGAATGTGCAATTGCTTGACATATAGCAGCTAAAGAATTTAATGGCCAATCAAGTTTATAGAAGACTATAATAAACATTGACGAAAGCAGTTTTTAGTTAAAGAATAAAAAATTATTCAGATGTCTCATATAGACTTTACAAGTAAATGTAATATCAGGAATTTCCAATTAAAGATATTTATACTTCTAAATGAATCTAGGCTATAATAACAGTAAAGCTTTCTACAACTTTCTTATGTAATTAGTTAAAAAAATACTCGATAGAATAAATAAAGATTGGAGAATGAACGCAATCTTTCTTTTGGACAACGCCACATATCATAAAAGCTTATGCATTTAAAGAAAATACAGGTTGCTCTAGATAAGCATTTTTATCTTGGGACCTTATCATTTCGAAAAAGTGCCAGTTGAGAAACTCTTTTCTTGTATAAAGAAATCCATTATTCTTTAGGAAAGGTAAAGAGGCATGGATCAAGTAATGCAGTCTATAGCAGAATAAATAACAAAACTTGACTATAATTGGATAAGTGATTCATTCGATGAAGCCCTAAAAATCTCTCTGAAGTATCTACTAATGAAAAAAGATTTAAATCCAATTGTAACATAAACCTTAACCTAATTTTAGCTATTTTTAAATACAATATAGTAAATAAAAATTCCATAATTGTATCCCCTTCCTCTCAGAATATATGTATATCATAATTAAATGTCCGGTCAGACAATAACCGAAGATTCAAAATTTTTGATATTATTAAACAAAACTTTATTAAATAAATTAAAATAGAAAATACTTAAATTAATTGATATAATCTTGTAAAAATTTTAAATTATTTAAAAATTACAAAGCAATATTAACATAATTAATTTTCATTAACTTCCTTTACTCTGTTATTTATGAAACAATTTCTAACTTTAATTTCAAATCAATTAACTTAAATTTAACTATAATTATAGGCCTTATTTCAATGATAATGATTAAAGAAAGAGACTTCGAAGTTTATTTTAAGATGAATTTACTATCTAAGTTTATTAGGTTTAAAATTAATTTTAGTTATTGTAGGAATACATTCAAAATTGGGAAATTAATTTAAATCAAATTTATTATAATTTAAAATCTTGGCAGTTAAAGTTGTCCAATTTAAACGATCTTGGGCTCATTCGATAGGGAATTCAAAATTAGCTGGACTTTACTATTGGCGGTACTATTTTATCTCATCCCTGGAGCGAGATAACTTGACTTTAATTAAACGCCTCTAAATTCATTAAATTATACCCTCACATTAAAGTGAAGTTATCTCGCTCCATGGATGAGATAAAATAGTACCGCCAATAGTAAAGTCCAGCTAATTTTGAATTCCCTATCGAATGAGCCCAAGATCGTTTAAATTGGACAACTTTAACTGCCAAGATTTTAAATTATAATAAATTTGATTTAAATTAATTTCCCAATTTTGAATGTATTCCTACAATAACAATCAAATTTTAAGTCCTTATTTTAAAAGACTCACTTTGTTCTCATCTATTTGGTTCCCTAAGCATATATGATTATTTCGAATGTTGTGAGTTCTTTCAAAGGCTTTAATGATTCTTGAGTTTAGGGTAAACTGATGAATTATCGAGTAAAGCTCATTTGGTTTCTACGAGGCTATTCTTCTTGGATCTCTAAAAATATCTGGTTGAGTGTGAAGGTGCATTTATTAGTAAACTTATTCTTTTTTTCCGATCAAACAAATTTCAAACATATGATCTAAGTAGTACCCAGGACCTCCTTAAAAATTTATATTTTCATCTATTTTTTCCCCAAATTATCATGTCAACATACGAGTATTTGTGTATCTAGAAAAACTTAAGTCCAATTGCAAGTTTCTTTTTTTTCATCCAGAAAAATAATTAACTATTTTATTAAAATTTTTCTATTTGGAAGTTCCTTAACACTTCTTCTTTCTAAAATCATAATTATAATTTATCATAGTACCAGGGAACGGCATATCAGCAATTACTACTCTGCAAGTCTCAAATACAAATCTTTATTAAATTAATTCATATAATCTCATCAAATAGATGATTATTATAGGCAGAGTAATAATTCCATTAATTAATTTGTTGTTTTCTGCAAGTATTTTAATCTTAGTCTTACAAGATTTTTTCTTTCCTAATTTTGCGTTTTACTATTTTAAAATTCCATTTTCTGTTTTAAGATCAGTAATTCTTTTTAATAACCCTTGTCACTTCTTTCTTTTCATTCTTGTATTATTTCATGTCCTTTTGTTTATTCTTAAAGTAATTCAATTAATTCTTGCTTCTCACGTTGAATTAGGGAGGGTCCGTATAAGCCTTTATGTTTCCTATACCTGTACTTTTCTTTTGCACTATTTGTGTTCTGAGGCTTTTGGCATATCTTACACTCAAATTAGTTTTGTTACTAAATCATGTTCATAATTATATGAATTATCTTGTTCCTTAGATTTTAATTTATTTTTATTTTATTTAATCTTATCTATAGATCAAGTCCAAATATTGAGAGTTAATTATTAAAATTTCAAATGTATGTTTTTATATTTCTATGTTTAATTCATAAATTTAGTTTAACTCGCTCTAGAGATGGGATGAGATAAAATAGTACTACTAATATCAAAATTCAGCTAATTTTGAATTCTCTATCGAATGAGCCAGATCGTCAAAATTGGCTAACTTTAACTCCCAATAATTTAATTTAGATAGATAGATAGATAGATAGATAGATAAATGCTAAAAGGCGGGAATTAATAAAATAGAGATGCAAATTTATTACAGATCTCTACTATATATTAATCATTCTTATTATTACTTACTAATGTATTATTAAATACCTTAACTTAGTTAGTTGTGATTAGGTATAAATACGCTGGTGACTCCGGGTTTACTGTATCTCAGGACTCCTCTCTGGTCACTAGTATGGTCTGATTTTTCCTAAATAATTTCTTGATCACATCTTGAGTTGCAGTAGCTGGTTTGTTCACCTTGCATGTAATAATCCTTAGTTCTTGCAACTGCTCTCTGAGTTTCCTTGATCGTTGGGGATGATTTCAACTTTATCGTTGAGCCACACACCTATGCAAGAGTATGTAGTCCCACTACCACACCTTGGGTTGACACTTGACTCTTCGGCGATAACAGTTAGTTCGGAGTCGTCAGCTTGTTTCCTGGGGCCATGTCCCTCGCGTCACTCCAACAGCTCCCGTTCTCATTGTTGCTTCATGTTCTACAGCCACATTAGTAAGTAATAATAAGAATTAATTTAATTTATTATATATTTAATTTAACTTCCCCAATTTAAATGTATTCCAAAGATAATAAAACCTCCACAACTTAATCTTTATCAAGCTGAATTTTTGCAGATGTTGCACAAATCTAAATAATACTAAGTGCTCAACGAGATTTTTATCTGTGAAAATTCTTAAATATATATTTAATATACTATTTCAAATACATTTCTTTCATTCTTTTATCGTAATTATCTTGAGAGGATATTATTGAATACTTAATGGGATTAATAAGAAAATATAATAATTTAAGTTCAGAAATTAAAGTTTTCATTTATTTTGCTATTAAAATGATGAGAAAATTTAAATTACTGTTTTTAGCTAGAAGAGTTCAATAAAAAATAACCCAAATTAGTGCTAAAAAATTAAGCCTATTCAAATATTTTAAAAATGAATGATCGACTGAAAATTGCATTTCTTACTTACTATTTAGCATTATAAATTTAATTCTTGATATCTTCTTTCTAATAATAATAATTTGATCACATTGAGGTTTCTGGGGACCCCCGATTTAAATAAATGCTAATATATAATGGATAGGTCTTTTTCAATTAATGGTGTCATCATGTGACACTCTGGACTACTGCTGTGCTTTAACTTTCTTTTATTTTTCTTGATGATTTTTGGTATCTTTTTCTTCCTGTTCTTGATTCGAATCACTTTACTTAGCGACAAAGTATTATGAGTTGGTTGTATCTCCTCAGAAATCATAAGGTTTTTCAAAGAGAATTCGAGTGACTTGCCCTATTTAATATGTAGTATATGTTTATATGAAGAAAAAGCATTTTTTGTACTGCAAATTTTCTTCTTGGATTTATTCAAATTTTCGAATTTATGGATATCAGATTAAGTATTGTGGTCTGAGTATTTATTATTATTAATTTCAGGACAAAAAATTAATAAGATTTCTTAAAATTTATTCTTATTCTCAATTTCTGATGTGGATCTGATCAAGTTGTCGACTTTTTCTAATTTCTGTTGTGTGGCTAATTAGTTTCTATGATTGCTAGATTTATGGCACTCCCTATATGCTCGTAGGGTGTTATTTTTTGTCATTGAGCAGTTCATTTTGTGACTGAAGATTTTAGGAATGAGTAGTAGATATTGTGCCTTGATTCTCCATGTTGAATAGAGAGATATGACTTGATAATTATTGAGTATTTGTTTAGTCAAAAATTATCTTTGGAGTAAAATCTCTAATTTTCATATTTAGTATGGGAAGTGCATCATCCATCGCTTTGGTTTGTTTTTTCCTATATAGTAGTGAAATTAGGAGAAACACAGTGGTGGAGTTTTGTTATTCTGGTCTTAGGGTTTTCTGGTTAGAGTAAAGATTGCTTTTGTAAGGAAAATGTTTAAAATCCGATTTGAATAATTCATTAAAGAATGATGGTATTATATTTGACTAAGGTGTACTCTAATGAATGTTGGTTGGGCGTATGTTATTTTATTTGTTGAATAGTTAGACATTTTATGTCTATGGAAATATTGGCTTCTAAAATTATGTTTTGACCTTGGGTGTTTTGCTATGCCCTCAAATTTTCGTGTTAAATAAGAGGTTATGGACTAACATTAGGGAGACTTAATTTTTCAATGTAGTTTTAGGAGAAAAGATTCAGAGTCTTGTTCGGTTATTGTGGAATTTAGGAAAAATATTTAGTTTTAGTAAAATTTTGAAGAGATTTAGGTGTTTCCTGTTGTTGTTATTAGTTGTATTAAATATAAGTTGCTCTTCCGTAATTTCAACAAACATGTTGAAGAAGTATTTAAATATCTAGGTTTCATCAAGGGACCTAGCTAATAGGTTAGATTTATGGTAAGTTAACTCAGGTTATAGGAGTCCTTTTTTAGCTACAGTAAATTATCATCTATCTTTAGAGAGGATTGATATTTATCAGTAGCGGCCCAATTAATTACTCTAAGTATTCATAAACCTTATATTAGTACAGATGGGGCTCTTAATTTTGTTTGATCGACTGGCGACTCGGAATATGTATCATTACTGATTTATCGTCACAAATCCTTTTACCTCAACCTATTAACTTTTTAAGTAAATAATATCTTCTTTCTAATAATTATACGAATAAATTTCAACTTTAATTTTAGTATTAATACTGTTTCTACAATTTTTTATTTCATGGAAAATATTATAATAATAAAATCTATGCTTTTATTGATTGTTAGGGTATTCAAAATACTGACCCCTTTTTTAAAACATTTTCCAATTTCAATTAGATAAATAAACTAAATTTATATAAGCATTAAGTTTATATCTAATAAATTCTCCCCAATTTACTTTTTAGATTAAAATATATTTGGGCTTTATAGTTTTTTCATACTTATTTAACTTATCATTAATTCATCCAATTATTATTGTAAATAATTATTGTAATCGTTTTTTCTTTGCAAAATATAACTTGCTCTCTATTATAATAATATACCTTGCATATATACAATCAGTGAATTTATGTTTATCTATTGTTGTTAATACCAGTGATTGCTATGCCTCTAGCTTTAATATACTGTTTGATGAGAGTCTTTCTAGGGATTAGTCTGCGTTAAATCTCATACTTAAATAGATACTCTAAAATTATTCAGTTTAATTTTCATGCTAATGTTGGCTATGAAAGTGATAAAGAAATAGAATTTAAAATCATTTTCTTAAATATATATTAAGAATTATAAAAATTAAGAAATTATTGTAATAATTTTATTTAGATTATCTTTTTAGTTGTATTATTCTAATATTAGAATTCAATATTAATTTTCATTAGAAATTGATTTAATAAACTTCAAAAATGGCATACGTTATGAGACTTTATTTGAAAATTAGACATCATACTTTTGCTTCAAACTCAATTAACAATAATCAAAACCCCAAAATCCCTTAGTGAGGTTTATAAGTGCTTTGATTTGTAGGGAATTTGTCAGGGGTAAGGGTTATAAATTAAATGCGAAACAAAAATTACAAGCTATTGGGGTCTATTTATGATGAAGAGTATATAGAATTAGTGTTTAAATTGCGATATGGATGAGATTTATATAGTGAGTAAGTCAAACCAGTACTGAACTATTAGTCTTTTGCATTGCTCTTAAAGCGAAGTCTATCACTGTTCGTTCTCACTGCTTGAAAGGTGTGTAATTGAAGCAATAATAGCTAAATTCTTAGCCTAAGAGGAAGTCAAAGTTCTTATATAAGCATATTGACTATCTTATCAATGAAAAAACTTAGAAGTATTGGGTTCACTTCTTTCTCTCGACCAACGAGCTACTATGTTTCACCGCCAGTTTCCAGAGTTGAAGATCTCTGCATAATCTGTTGCTAATATTTATAAGCGAAATGGTATCACTTACAAAGGTGTGAATTGTATCAAAAGAGTAATTGATTTCACTCTGCCATTATACAACAACAATTTAAATTATATTTATAATTAATTACATGCTAAGAGCTCAATAGAATAATATTAAGTTTATTCATGCTGACGAGGCTGTGTTTACCTTCAATACTTTCATCTAGAAGTCTTGGTAAAAGAGGAATAGTAATATAGAGGTATATGACTAGAAAGTCAAGGTATAAATAAATGGCAATTCTGGGAGGGATTTGCGAGGATGTTGGTTTAGAAACTTATATTATTCATCCTCTCTCTGTTAAGACGGAGCATTATATTAAGTTTTTAGAGTTACTGAGAGAGAAGCACCCTGAATAAGAGATTATACTATTCGTCGATAATCTTTCTGTTCAAGACAAAAGAAACAAGGAAGAGTTATGAGCAACTAAGAAAAACACTAGTGTTCAACGTCCCTTACAGCCCATAGTTTAAAGGAATTTAATTCTACTGAGGTATATTAAAATGTCATTATAAGAAATTGCTGCTATACCACCTGATGCACGAATTACCTATCGATGCAGTTGACTTTATAAAAAGTTCAGCTAAGAGAGTAGATAATTATTTGGCATAAAAGTGTGCTTAAGAAGGGAGAGTGAATGTTTATAAATAAGTTTTAGAGTTAAGTTATTAGAGTTAAGTTAATGAATATATAAGTCACATTTAAAATTCCTAAGAGGGAGCTAGCTTCTCTTTCTTTTCTTCCTCTTAAAGCTTGCTTGGGCCTATATTTCTTCTCTTGCTGCCAGCTCCAGCATCTATGTTCATTGACTCTCGAGGCTAAATATTTGAATAAAGTCTCTTGCTAACTTCATACTTTGTCTGCGACTTTCGCTCTCTGTGAAGCTTGCTCTATTCCTTCAATAAAAAGATGCCAGTACCAGATTTTTCTAAAGAGTTAAACTATAAATCTTACTTGATATATAAGGGTGCTTCTTAAGTTCTGACAGCCAACTCTCACTTATCTTGATGCCTTGTTTGCTCTTGTCTACTGGAGAGATGCTATACCTCTTTTTATGAGATTCTTGAATAATTTCTTTAAAGTACACCTTTGATTGTTGCAAGTATACCAGAGAAATAGTTTCTTTCAGGTAGTTTATATTTGACAACTTCTTCTTAGTATGCAGATATTGCGAAACCTCTGGGTCATTAATAGCGTAGTCGTATAGATTAATCACTGAGATTTCTGGATAGTTAGGAATCTCTGCAAACTTTACATCCTAAGTTTTTAATGCTTTCTTATCTTCCCAGAGTATTGCCCATAGAAATAAAATTTTGGTACCTTCCATCGTTGGCAAGAACAAACCAACTATATAATAAAGATTAGTTTCTATGAGTTCCTTGCCTTGCTGAACCAGGTGGCGGTGAAAATCCTCCTTACTTTTAAATCTTTGAATCAATTCTTGTGCTTGCACTCTTTTCATTACTTCATTCATTGACTCCATTTTGTTTACAGATCTATGAAATGGTATTAAAATTTAAGTTTATTGATTTCAATTATATACCTCTGTAAAACTTACCATTAAATATGGGCATCCAATAGGAGGTCAACCTCTAAGAAAGATATGGAGAAGGTTTTGAGAACTGGTTTCAAACTTGAGAGATTGATATCAATTTCTACTGTTATAGTTCCATATTTTTAAGTTTAAATAGGTATGTCCTTAATTAGGACAGCTTCTAAAATGCTAGTACTTAATTAGGAGCGCCCTAATTTTAATCATAAAATCACAAAATACCTCCTAAACCAGTACGTACTTAATTAGGTGTACCTCCTAAATCGGTACGTACTATAATCAACTTATTACTGAATGTAAAAATGGTTTCTTCCTCACACATATGTAGAGCTAGATCGTCTCTTAACACTCATAATTCTTCTCTAATACTCTAAGAACATCCCTTGAAACTTGTAGGCTTGCAAAGCTCTCATTTAAGCTCTCAGTTATAGAGGCAGTTTTATAATTTTAATTTAAAATTTAAATATCAGCGCTAACATTTAAAAAAAACAACAGCACTTCCATCAAACTAAATGAGACTTACCTTTGGCAGCTATAAAAAGTGTGATAGCTGCGAGATGAACTCTCATAAAGAACTACCAGACCTATCACTTGAGGTCTCTGTTATTAAAATAGAAATTAATAATAGAAAATTAATGGAAAACAAGTGTGTGGGAGACAGAGAGGAGGAGAAAGTTAGAAATGAAGTTTCAATGTAAGCAGAGGAAGTTGAAGTATATTTTAGTTAGAAGTGTGAAAGAGACTTCACTCATAAATCTAGCTGGTACAGGCTTATAAAGGTCCATAAGGAAGCTAAGGCTACTGTATACTTAAAGCATGACAAAATTGATGGAAAGTATGATTGCTTTGAGTGCCATAAGCAGTACTCTCAAACAAGAGACTTAAAGAAGCATCTGTTAAAAGCCAACAAGAAAGAAATAGAAGTTGAAGATTAAGACACTCAACTGAAGTTGCTCAAAAAAAGAAAAGCAAGAGAGCCATTTTAAGTTGCTGAGCTTTAACAAGCATGCTAAACAGAGTATGAGAGGATTGCACGCAACCTCTTAGCATCATAGGTTACTAAAATCATTATTAAAATATAATTCAAGAATATTTCAGTACTCGCATAGATTGATTTAGATACTTCTCTCTAAAGCTACCTAATTCTTGAAGACTCCTATGACAAGAAAGTTATAAAGGATCATCAGTTTGCTTACAAAGTATACCCTTTCAACTATCTCCTTAGTGAAGATAAGTATTAAATGAAGTTTACTAATGAGTATTAAGTACTCACTCAGTCTAAGTTTAAAGAGTGCAAAATACTTAATAAAGCTAGATGCTGTTCCCCTAGCCAAAGATCATGTAGCTTTCAGACTCCCACTATTTGAAATGACACTCAGAGATTTCATATCTGATTAAAGAAACCATAGATAGCTTGAATTAAAAGCAACATAAATAATACAGGGTATCAAAGAGCTTCTAAAGTTAGGCTTTGTTCACAGGGATCTCAAGCCTGAGAATATAATGTTGAACTTTTCACCAGTAACAGTGACAATTATCGATTTCAACAGAGCCTTGAAAGTGGAAGTATCAAGGCTTGAAAGTGTAATGGGAACTCCAGGCTTTTATCCCGAAAGAGAAGACTGGAGAGATGGATACTTTCAATGGGATGTGTGGGCTATGACAGCAATAATAATAATAGAGTGCGATATGCCTCGCAAAGAATACTACTCTAAAAGGTACGTAAAGGACGCAAAACAAACAATAAAGCAATTTATTGACAAAACGAGAGTCTCTCAATCAATGAAACGAATGGCAGACTAAGTAATAATCAAGCCAAACCCGCGATCAGACATATCGATAGAGAAAATAGGGGGGAAGTTTCCTGCACGCTTTAATTTTTTTATGTTAAATTTAATAAATTTGACATAAATTAACAAAATTAATATTTTTTTACCCATTAAATATTAAGAGCATATCGCTCATCATTGAAGTAGTTAAAGAAAATATAGTCTAACATTATAAAGGCATGGTAAGAACAAGAAAAATTCAATCAGAATTTCAATAAAAATTGGATAAAATATTTGGAATTACTATAACAGAACCTATAAATATTAGATGGAAAATGTCAGAGTTGTTGGAATCTGAAGAGAGATATTGACTATTGACTAAAAAATTAAAGAATAATTAAATGTTGAAATTAGTCCTGAAGTTAGTTGATAGTTTTTATAAAGATTAATTTAGTTAAAAAAATAAAAAAAAAAAAAATTTAAAAGAGTGCAAAAAATTCCCTAAAATTTTTTTTATCATAAACCGGTGCAGGAAACTTCCCCCCCCCCCGAAAATAGAAAAGTGGTTGAGTAAAATAAACTACAGACCTCTTCCACATGATCCAAAAGTGCATTTTTAGTGATTAAATTAAATACATTTACTAAATATTTACATTAAAACATATTAATAACCCCAACCCCTAACAAATTCCCTACAAATCAAAGCACTTATAAACCTCATTAAGGGGTTTTGGGGTTTTGAATCAACAATACTCAGATGATAACAACATTTTCTACTACAACAACTCCAATACCTATTACTACAACTACCTAAAGTTCAATATTTTAAAAAACGAATTATCAGAAAAATCTTAACTGCCACGTGGTTGGTGGAGCTCTAGTTCGAAGTAGAAGTCAAAATTCCTACAAGATTCTGTTTGCACAATATTAACGCTTGTTTATAGTAAAATAATATAACTTTATATATAAGAGCTGAAACTATTCATTGTTAATGCACTAAATTTATTTAAATAGATTTATAGATTTAGCTAAAATACGAACATTTAGGGGAATAAATTGATTAATCAAGATTACACATGTTTTATTTTAAATATTAAATTAAATATATAAATCTAGGTACTCTACCGCAGTTTTTATAGTATAAACCTGTTTTGCGGTAGAGTACCCTAATTATATTAATTAAATTAAAATTAAATTCATAAATACAGCATTACTTTTTACAAAGAATGCATTTCATAATTAAATAATAAATTTCTAAATTAAAATAATATGATTGTTACTCTATAAGGCAATAAAATTTGAAGATTTTTACTTTTTATATTTTAAATAATTAATTTATTCTACATATTATATATCACTTTTTTATTTAATGCATTCTTTTGTAAAAAGTAATGTTGTATTTATGAATTTAATTTTAATTTAATTAATATAATTAGGGTACTCTACCGCAAAACAGGTTTATACTTTAAAAACTGCGGTAGAGTACCTAGATTTATATATTTAATTTAATATTTAAAATAAAACATGTGTAATCTTGATTAATCAATTTATTCCCCTAAATGTTCGTATTTTAGCTAATTCTTTAAATAGAGATATAATTGAATATGAATTTATATTGCTCTAATTATAGATAAGAATGAATCATCACTGGTATTGTACTTAAATAGCATACAACTACCAAGGAGTAGCAACAGTTTAAAAATATTTTAAAATAAAAACTATCAAAACTTTATAATAGCTATTATTAATATATAATTATAGTAAGTTATGAAGAGCACAGAATGACATATTATCTGCATTCTAAAGTAAAATATTATTAAAAAAAATAATAATCAATCAATTGAATATTGAAATGAATTCATTTGTATTTATAATAAATAGCAGTAATTGAATAAAGAATAAAATTATTATTGAAATCTATAATTCTATCTTTACAGCAAATTGAACTCATTGCGAAAATAAACAAAAATTATATTTTAAAGTAAGAGAGTAATTATTTGAACATATTTATTCTTTAAAAATATATCATTAACTGTAATAATTACTATTTAATTTCGGGCTAATTATGTCTGAGTCTTACCTATAACTTGCAATGATAACTTTAAGTTAATTTACTAGTGAATTAAGTAAAACATTTACTCACAAGTTAACTAGAGTTAAGCACTTCGAAATTAATAGGAACACCCAAAACAATTCAAATATCTACAACAGTAGAAAGCCAATACTCTATTTATAACTTTTTCGCTTAATATCTTGGTAATTCTACTGCTACCGTCTTGAAGTGGGTAGTTCTTGAGTGCATGAACTACAAAGGATGGATTTATGTAGGAACATCAACTGTCTGGTTTAAAGTAAGTTAGAAGTGGGAATTCTCAGATAAAGACATTGGGAGTGAGGTTATGGAGTGGCTTCTTCAATTTCAGAAGGAAGTTTGAATAATTCTCTGGAATAAATGGTTATGGATTGGCATATTAACAATAACTAAAATATAAAATATTAATCGATGAGAAAGAAATAATAATATAGTGGTCTTATTCTTTGATGTTTTGATAAAAAAACGAATAAGGTTGAATTTTTGTAGTGTAAGTAAATTTCTAAATTAATCAAGAATTCTGAATGCATATATTAGAAACAAGCCTTAAATATTTAAAAGGAAAAGCTGATGCAAATGTCTTGTAGGATTTCAATAAATACTTTTTGAAATATTTGCATCAGCTTTTCCTTTAAAATGTGTGTATTTTTCCCTTATTTTATATATTTAAGGCTTACTTACAATATATGCATTCAGAATTCTTGATTAATTTAAAAATTTACTTACCTTAAAAAAATTCAACCTTAATTAAACTTGTAGCAAATATGATGGAAATAACTTAATAAATGAGTCTTGATTGAAAGTCTGGAGTATGACTGAAGAGATAAATGATAGATATAAACAGAATAATTTATAAATATTAAATCAAATATAAAAGCTTCTGATTAGAATGATTACAGATAAGAATATTAATCTTGGAGGAGACTATAGAGTTACGGATTCAAAACTCATGTGATAGGGTGGATACAAATTAATATTTTTATGATTTTTACAAGTTATTGTATAACCAATATATTATAATGAATGAATGATTGAAAAATGTCACTTCACTAAATTAATTACTGTTGTTTTGATTCAATTTATTACACAAAAAATATAGAAAAGGTTAAAATATGCTTCAGTCTCGTCCAAGTTTATGTTTAAATGAAGCACTCCGTCTATTAACTCTTGGCTTCCATTTCCAATTTCATCCGTTAGCTCCTCTTTCTCTTCTACCTTGTAGTCCTCATCCTGGTCTTGAGCACAGAATACATCATTCAGTTTGTTTTTATAATATTCAAATTACATATCGAACTTCTACTAGCACTATTACAACAAATATAGATATAATATATTTAAATCAGGTAAGTTAAATAAGTAAACAAAAATTTGGATCATTATAACAAGATAATTAAATCTTATTATATGTTTATAATTTTTCGATTATTTTTTATAAAATATTTATCCAATTGTATAGACTAATTTTATGATTTGGTGTCTAATTAATCACTTTTTAAAGATTCAACTAACTATTACAGATATTTCAGATATGCTTCAAACTTATTCTAAATCCATTAGTTCAGTTAAATTCTTAACAATTGAAACTGGTATTAATAAATAACCTCATGACTATTTTTTTATAAGTAGCACAATGATAAGTACTAATTCAATAAATTTCAAAGACTATTTGCTAAGTTTATGATTTTTTTATTATAAAGATTGCTAAATTTATCATGGACTCTGTTTTTAGAAACATTTGTTCAATAGATACAATTTCACATATACACAGTTCAAGTTTAGACATAGTAATTTTTTATGAATAATTTTCTAATAAATATAG
Organism: Oxytricha trifallax; assembly: GCA_000711775.1. Lineage (NCBI taxonomy): Eukaryota > Ciliophora > Spirotrichea > Sporadotrichida > Oxytrichidae > Oxytricha > Oxytricha trifallax. The sequence goes on from ARYC01019998.1 coordinate 16,018, forward strand.
TGTTATTTATGGATCTGCACTGTCTTGCAAGGAATTACGAAAATTCAGACAAAAGAAGAAGGATTATTCTTTGTTGATAAAAAATGATTTTTTAATATTATTTATTTAGATTTTTTAATCCTTAGCATATCTATGATTTATAAATATAAAAAATTATAAGTTGAATATTTCATTAATAATAAGCGTTAATCACAAATTTTATAAATTAGCTTGATGCAATAATTATATAAATATTTTTGATTTTTAAGTTAAGTATAAAGATAATTTCTAAATATTTCTAATAGCTTAGTCAGTCATAAAGATTTGAATTTCTTGAATAAATTTTACTGCTATATCAATTTGGACTTAAAATAATACCTAGATAAAACTAAGATTTATCAATTAAAATATTACTTTTGCCATTTACTGTAGTAATCTAACTAAAAAATTGAAATTAATAACCATTTCAGTTTAATAAACTATCTTTAAATTAAGATGATATAAAAATCGTAAATCACTCGAGAAATTATTAGATAAACATACCAGATTAAGCAAGTATTTCTCAATATTTTTCATAGGATGTAAATTATTCTTTTTATGATACTTGAGATTACTTATAAATGTCTCACTGCACTACCACGTCTATTGAATTCTAACATGGCCACCACAAAGCCAGTTTAATGTTTAAAAGCTAATAAATTTTCTTAACCAATTCATGAAAAAAGAGGTAATGAAACAAACTGATTCAAAAAGAATATTATTAGCAAGAAATGATTGTACTGATTTTATATACTTAATTTTAATATTACTTAATTTTAATAAAAGCAATCATAAATGATGAATTATAATTAAGTAGATTATATAGATAAGGAAATAAATTAAGAATGATTTAAATGACATCCACATAATGTTATATTTAGAAAGTTAAAACTACATTTCCAACTGATGAAACCATAAGTTATATTGAAAACTAGTATAAATTCTACCTTATTAATTCTTTCTAGTTTAAACCTAGCCCAAAAATTAAATAGAGCATTTTAAGGGTAGGTAAGTGGTATCTACTTACTCCTTTTAGAATTAAAAGATTGTTGGTTGACTTAGACTAGTTAATTAGTATCATTTGAGTTGAAAAATCTTCCTATGCTGTTTGACTAGAATCAACCTATTTACTGGAATGCAGAATGTTAGGTATCCAAGCCTCAAACAATAAGTGTTCAGAATGTGTTAAATAAACATTTATTCTTAAGTTTATGAGGAGAAACTAATAATGGGGAGAGTAGTACTTTTTTCAATGACTATAAAACCTAAGCAATAATCATTCCCAACGAAAATATCATATATTATGATAAAAAGGATTATATAGAAGCGATTTAAGTAAGTGTGATGTTATTGTCTATTGATGATTTATTGCATATACTGCCACCAGGACAAGATGGATAGATTGATATTTATAAGACAGAAATGGGTAAAAAATATTAAAAATAAAAACATAGAGCTATATAAATTTATATATGTACTTTTAAATAAAAATTACAATAAACTTATAAAATATAAAAATTAAAAAAATATATATTAAAAATAGTAAATAATAAGATAATATAAAATTAATGATAAAATTTAAATGAAATATTTCAATAGCAAAATAAAACGGAATAAGAACAAAAAATCAATTTTAAAGGGCTATTATTATATCAATAGTAAAATTTATTATTTAAATATACTCATTAAAAATTATTTATTATTTGAATAATATTAATTAATTCTATCATAAATTTAAATCTCTGAATCAATATCAATAAAAACCCATTTTAATTAAAAAAACAAGAAATATTAATATAAGGAAATATTAAATATTGATTCAGTCATATTTGTAAAAATAATCGTGAACTCAGAAATAACTAAATATTCAAAATTATTAAAGTATTTGATAAAAATCTAATATTATATTTTTAAAATTCAGAAGACGTAAAATTAAATATATATTTTTGGAACAAAATAGTAAAAATATTTTTGTTTTTCGTACTTGTAAGTAATCATGTACATTATTTCATTAATTTTTAGATTATTAATAATTTGAATAATGATTGAAGAAAGCAAATAATATAAATAGTATTCTTAATTTAACAATAGACTTGGCTGTTTAATAAAGTCTTTAAATAAAAATTACATTGTATCAATTTTATAAATCATTTTTTTATAGAACAATAAATTACTAGTATTGTTTGAGAAAATGAAAATTTGCAAGAATTTTAAATTGTAAAAAGAAATTTATTAAATATAATAAAAGGTATTATTTCATAAATATTCATTTGTTCTTTAATAGAAAAATTATACGCATATATATTCTAAATTTTACAATTATTTTATTTGATTAATAAAAAAATATATTGATTGACAAAATAAAACAATCGTTAAAAATAATAAACCTACCATAATCTTATAACAATTTATTATAAAAACATGCAAAGTATGATTTTAAGCGAAACGATTCTTTGTGTATTTTTAAAAAAATTTCTTTAATATTTTATAAAATTTTAACTTTAAAATACATGCTTTCATTTCAGCAAAACAGATTCCTGAATGAAATTTGTGATTTAATAAATAAAATAGTTCATACTTATCTCATCTAAATTACGGAATCTCTTGTAGTTAGAGTTATTCAAAATAATAAACCTAAGATTAAAATGGCATAAACAACTATAAATTAAATAAGAGAGATTATTATTGCTAATGCATTATTTATTTGGGAAATTAAATTAAAAATAAATAAACAAATTAAACTATTATAATTAGTGGCAGTTTACTTTGTCCAAAACTAGACAATATAATATGGTACTTGTTCGATAGAGAATTCAAAATTAGCTGGACTAAACTACTGGGGGTACTATTTTATCACATCGTAGCAGCGAGATTAATCAACTTTAATTTTGGGTGATTTGTTTAGTTAATTTTGATGCCAAAATTAAAGTCGATATATCTCTCTGCTACGATGCGATAAAATAGTACCGCCAATAGAAAGCTTATCTAATTTAGTAATCGCAACTGAACAAATACCATATTTTCTAGGAATGACAAAGTTAACTGCCAATAATTTGATAATAAAAAATTTGTTTACTTATTTTAATTTAATTTCACAATTCAATTATTTTTTAGCAATATTTTGGCATATATTTATAGTACTAAAGTTTAATTATATGAGGTATCATTATTTCTTTTAAATTTTAGATGTGAAATGTATATAAACAAAAATGGATTAAGCTTTTCCATTTTATTCAAACAACATTTTATGTTTTAATATGAAAACAATTAATAATATATTGTTTTTTTACTGTTTAAACAATAATTATATTTCAAATTTTGATGCTTAAAAAAAATTATAAAAAAATCAAACAATTAATTATATTCAACCTCAAGAGTAAAATTTAAGAGAATTATCTGTATTATCAGTTGATCAGAATTTAACCAATTTTGTTTTTTATATTCATTCAAAATAATCTGAAAAAATTTATGACTATAGAAGTTAAATTAAAATTAATAAGAATACTTAATATATAAAAACAAAATGGGTATCTCTAAAAAAAAGTTTCATCTTCGTCCTCATCTTCATCATTATCATCTTTTTTCTTTGCTGTCTTCTCTCAGTGTCGCCTTGCGAAGCACCAGTCTGTTGACACCTCAGGCCCTACCAGGTAGGACCCCTAAAAATAATAATTTAAAGATATGTTTTTTGTAACTTACATTTTATGTGAGTGGACAGGCTCCACCTGCGTTGATCTATAAGTATACTTATTAATATATTAAGTTTTAATATTTATTAATCTATTAATAATTATAAATTATAATTTAATCAAATAGCAAGAATTTTACAGATCTAATCACAATAATTTCTCTCATCTCCGGTTATATTTGGGCTGCTGGCAACATGGAGATTTGTGTCATTCTAGAGTTGTATCTCCAGCTTGTGCCGCTTCCAAAGCTAAGAGTAATAATTTTCTCACTAAGCAAGCAGTTGGTGAAGTGCTCAATGATTGCTCTGGGAGTCCTAGATTCCAGATGAAGACTTCCTGCAACCTAGTGTGCATCTCGACTTTGCTATTTACCTGGAACCACTCCATCTTGGCATTCATGATATACTATAAGTGATATATAATAAATTAAAACTAATAATAGAAACAAACACTAATCTATGAAAAACCTCTCTTCCATCAGCTAATAAAGAAATTATCTCAAAGTATGTCAAGTTGCTTCATTATGGGACAGTGCACCCCACAAATAATTCTAAACTCATTCTAACACTAAGTAAAATTGCTAAGCTGTTAAGAGTATCTATGAGATTTGTTTGATCTGATTGTGCACTTAATGGTAAGAGTTATGGAAAAGGGTTAAGTTTAAAAAGGCTAAGCTTCGAAAATCTCTCAATAAACAAAACACTTGTTGGTTGATGAAGAAAACTCTAAACAAATGGAAGGAATATTCTCTCCATACTAGAGCAAAGTTCTTTCATTGACTATATCCTGACTAAGTCATCACCCCTTCTTATCTTCAATATATTTACAACCAATTTAAAGAGAATACAAGGTAATGAGATCCACCTAAGTTTAAACTAAAGAAAGCAATAGAAAATTGAATAAATGCTTTTAAAAGCTCCTGAGCTTAGTATCTGAAAGCAAGAAAGTTAAATATGTTGATGAAGTCATTTTTAAGCCCTTAGTCATTTCTCAGTTTTCATGGGTAAGAGTTGGCTAGAATTATACACTACAAAAGAAAGGACTCAAACTTAAGACTTTTTCATCGATAGTGGCAGTGAGTATGGAGGTTGGACTTGAAGGCTATTATACTAAGCTGAAGTCTATCAACATGCATGAATTGAAGACAGTGATCGAGTATCTCCAGTTTTAGAATAAGCAAATGGACATTGTCATCTTTTGGGATATCTTCAGGATCCACCATAGTTAAATAGCTTAAAGATTAATTAGAGAATAAAAGTGGGAGCGTTTGTTTAACGCACCATACTCTTCAGTATTCAATTGCAAAGAAGATATGTTTTCTCAAATAAAGAAAGGCACAAGCAGGCGATGATAGCGAGACTTTAACATGGGGGAGACCCAAAATATTAGAATAATAAAAAACTCTATTAAAAGCATATAACAGGATATGATGAGGAGAGTGATAACAAGGCATATTTTAAAGATGAAAAGTTATTTTTAGCCAAACCATGAATAGCTAATGAATAAATAAGAAAAATTATCTTTAAAGTTCTATCACTAAGTGAACTCATTGTTCGGACTTCTATCTTCTATAGTCAGGTGACTGTTGAGCCATTATTATGTCCTTTGACTAATTAGTGAAGACTCTTTTGTTTTCCGTGATTTATTTAAAATCAGTGAATGGCATGGATATCTCATGATACTCTCTTTTTTAAGCTCGGGGTTTAGATTTTTACTTTAACATTGACAATGCTTTGCTTAGATTCTATAATAACATATTTTAATATTACTTGTAAAGAAAGGCTCTTTTTGCAACTCTTTGTATGCATCTTCTCTAATCTATATTTTATCCTTTTCTTCCTCTAAACTGTCTTCTATATTTCTAGTCCTGTTTGCATGCTTGATAAGTTGGGACATGTCATTGGTTTGCAGGGTGCCAAGTATCCCTTAGAAATACTTTCTATCTGGTAAAACAGTATAGTCTGGGCAATAATTTATGAATCACATAATGGCTTGGTCTTCCTTAACCTGCTAAAATATATTCTTTACCGAGAGCTCCTAGTAGTATGGAACGTTGTGCTAAACCACCCTCCCAGATTTTAGTAGATTTTTACTTCCTGCTACGAAGTCTTTGATGAACTACATGGATGGTTACATGCTCATCATTAGGTAAAAAGTAGCCCTCTATAACATAAATATAACCAAAGCTTACAATTGAATATGAAAAAATTGACCCAGTCATTCTTTGACCTGACTTAGTCTAGAATTCCCTGATATCGTGACCTTGCACTTCCTGTCTCTCCATTTTATGCTTGAGTTAAATATAAAATTATTAATGTTTAAAGAAAGCTCATTAAAGACTAATCTCATTGTTTGATTCTTTAGGCATAGCTCTATATTATATAGAAATTTGTTTAAAGCTTTGAAAAATTGTATACTGGTCTGATTATAAATTTTACTTTATAATATGAAACCTTATTATTTTAAATAGGAGGCTTTTGGTTTTTTAACTATACTTAAAATTTCATATAAATATAATATATACAAATTAAATGGTTTTCATAACCTCAATAAAGTTCAGCAAATATATAAATAATTATATTTTTAAACTATAACATAATTTGTTATTTAATAAAGCTCATAAAACTTATTCCTAGAAAATTAAGTTTAGTAACTTTATTATATCTTAATGTACTATATATATTTTCAATAATTGTTTTGTTTTTCTATAATGGACTTTAAAACAATAACTTTAATTAAGCTAATATAAATGAAATTTCTCCTCATAATTAATTTAAAATTATAAATAGATTTAAATGTAAATAAAAAGGGGTTTAAAATGGATATGGTATGAGAAAGGTCTATGGGTTATAATTATATAAACTAACAATTATATTAAATAGTAAGTACAAACTATCAATTTTTAAGGAAACTATTAAGATTAATTATGTTATTAGTTTAATTTAAAAATTATCAAATAAATATTAATTTACAATAAGTAATTATAAGAGATTAAAATAACTTTCATACTCTTGTATGGCTTTGTTAGCTGAATTATTTTATTTTATTTTATAATTACTAATAATTCTTATCTTTTATATATCTAATGTGGTGTTTTATTAATAATAATAAATTTATTTTTAGATAATTTAAAAATTTGAAAAGCCATGCATGTCAAAGTGTATTGCAAACCCTTAAACCCTTATGATAAATAATTCTCCTAATTTTTTTGCCACAAAAATGGCTTCCTAAATTTTCGCCTACTCAAAATAAAGGCATATTTAAAACATAATAAGAAAACTAAAAAATCCAAAATAAATTAACTTAAATAAAATGCCCAAGATCATTCAAAAAGTGATATAACTCCATAACATTTAGCAAATCATATTATTATAACCCTTCATGGCATGATAAACTCAAGTCATTGGAATAAATATTATCAATTATCATAAAAAGGAACATAAGACAAACAAAGCAAGCAAACAATTATTAAAGTGCACTTGTAAAAACTGTAGGATAGTAAAAAAGAGGCCATATTACTGCTCGATACATTAAATAAGGTGCAGTAAGAATGTGAATAAACTAACCTTCTGCTGTTTGAATCCTCACGATTGGCTAGATCAACAGTTTAAGATATTTAAAATTATAGATTTGGCTTTAAAAGAAAGCCATTTTTTTATTTTAAGTGAAGCTCTTTCTAGGAATTAACCAGCGATAGCATAAAAGACGCAGGATTATAAAAAGCAGGATTTCATTTAGGAGCCTGCTGATGTACTGGTAAAAGTCATGAAAGGCTATCATCTCATACCGATCCAACAAAAAATCAAGAAACTTACCTACGTATTATTTAGAGAACCTATACTTTATGAAGGGGATCTCAAATAGTATATAATGTGGCAGCATATTGCAAAGGATGAAACTGAATAATTAGGCAAGCTTTATGAAGTTGTACTCTAGGACCCAT
>ARYC01019999.1:0-11149 GCA_000711775.1 Oxytricha trifallax
AAGTACCCTAATTATATTAATTAAATTAAAATTAAATTCATAAATACAGCATTACTTTTTACAAAGAATGCATTTCAAAATTAAATAATAAATTTCTAAATTAAAATAATATGATTGTTACTCGATAAGGCAATAAAATTTGAAGATTTTTACTTTTTATATTTTAAATAATTAATTTATTCTACATATTATATATCACTTTTTTATTTAATGCATTTTTTGTAAAAAGTAATGTTGTATTTATGAATTTAATTTTAATTTAATTAATATAATTAGGGTACTCTACCGCAAAACAGGTTTATACTTTAAAAACTGCGGTAGAGTACCTAGATTTATATATTTAATTTAATATTTAAAATAAAACATGTGTAATCTTGATTAATCAATTTATTCCCCTAAATGTTCGTATTTTAGCTAATTCTTTAAATAGAGATATAATTGAATATGAATTTATATTGCTCTAATTATAGATAAGAATGAATCATCACTGGTATTGTACTTAAATAGCATACAACTACCAAGGAGTAGCAACAGTTTAAAAATATTTTAAAATAAAAACTATCAAAACTTTATAATAGCTATTATTAATATATAATTATAGTAAGTTATGAAGAGCACAGAATGACATATTATCTGCATTCTAAAGTAAAATATTATTAAAAAAAATAATAATCAATCAATTGAATATTGAAATGAATTCATTTGTATTTATAATAAATAGCAGTAATTGAATAAAGAATAAAATTATTATTGAAATCTATAATTCTATCTTTACAGCAAATTGAACTCATTGCGAAAATAAACAAAAATTATATTTTAAAGTAAGAGAGTAATTATTTGAACATATTTATTCTTTAAAAATATATCATTAACTGTAATAATTACTATTTAATTTCGGGCTAATTATGTCTGAGTCTTACCTATAACTTGCAATGATAACTTTAAGTTAATTTACTAGTGAATTAAGTAAAACATTTACTCACAAGTTAACTAGAGTTAAGCACTTCGAAATTAATAGGAACACCCAAAACAATTCAAATATCTACAACAGTAGAAAGCCAATACTCTATTTATAACTTTTTCGCTTAATATCTTGGTAATTCTACTGCTACCGTCTTGAAGTGGGTAGTTCTTGAGTGCATGAACTACAAAGGATGGATTTATGTAGGAACATCAACTGTCTGGTTTAAAGTAAGTTAGAAGTGGGAATTCTCAGATAAAGACATTGGGAGTGAGGTTATGGAGTGGCTTCTTCAATTTCAGAAGGAAGTTTGAATAATTCTCTGGAATAAATGGTTATGGATTGGCATATTAACAATAACTAAAATATAAAATATTAATCGATGAGAAAGAAATAATAATATAGTGGTCTTATTCTTTGATGTTTTGATAAAAAAACGAATAAGGTTGAATTTTTGTAGTGTAAGTAAATTTCTAAATTAATCAAGAATTCTGAATGCATATATTAGAAACAAGCCTTAAATATTTAAAAGGAAAAGCTGATGCAAATGTCTTGTAGGATTTCAATAAATACTTTTTGAAATATTTGCATCAGCTTTTCCTTTAAAATGTGTGTATTTTTCCCTTATTTTATATATTTAAGGCTTACTTACAATATATGCATTCAGAATTCTTGATTAATTTAAAAATTTACTTACCTTAAAAAAATTCAACCTTAATTAAACTTGTAGCAAATATGATGGAAATAACTTAATAAATGAGTCTTGATTGAAAGTCTGGAGTATGACTGAAGAGATAAATGATAGATATAAACAGAATAATTTATAAATATTAAATCAAATATAAAAGCTTCTGATTAGAATGATTACAGATAAGAATATTAATCTTGGAGGAGACTATAGAGTTACGGATTCAAAACTCATGTGATAGGGTGGATACAAATTAATATTTTTATGATTTTTACAAGTTATTGTATAACCAATATATTATAATGAATGAATGATTGAAAAATGTCACTTCACTAAATTAATTACTGTTGTTTTGATTCAATTTATTACACAAAAAATATAGAAAAGGTTAAAATATGCTTCAGTCTCGTCCAAGTTTATGTTTAAATGAAGCACTCCGTCTATTAACTCTTGGCTTCCATTTCCAATTTCATCCGTTAGCTCCTCTTTCTCTTCTACCTTGTAGTCCTCATCCTGGTCTTGAGCACAGAATACATCATTCAGTTTGTTTTTATAATATTCAAATTACATATCGAACTTCTACTAGCACTATTACAACAAATATAGATATAATATATTTAAATCAGGTAAGTTAAATAAGTAAACAAAAATTTGGATCATTATAACAAGATAATTAAATCTTATTATATGTTTATAATTTTTCGATTATTTTTTATAAAATATTTATCCAATTGTATAGACTAATTTTATGATTTGGTGTCTAATTAATCACTTTTTAAAGATTCAACTAACTATTACAGATATTTCAGATATGCTTCAAACTTATTCTAAATCCATTAGTTCAGTTAAATTCTTAACAATTGAAACTGGTATTAATAAATAACCTCATGACTATTTTTTTATAAGTAGCACAATGATAAGTACTAATTCAATAAATTTCAAAGACTATTTGCTAAGTTTATGATTTTTTTATTATAAAGATTGCTAAATTTATCATGGACTCTGTTTTTAGAAACATTTGTTCAATAGATACAATTTCACATATACACAGTTCAAGTTTAGACATAGTAATTTTTTATGAATAATTTTCTAATAAATATAGTGTTATTTATGGATCTGCACTGTCTTGCAAGGAATTACGAAAATTCAGACAAAAGAAGAAGGATTATTCTTTGTTGATAAAAAATGATTTTTTAATATTATTTATTTAGATTTTTTAATCCTTAGCATATCTATGATTTATAAATATAAAAAATTATAAGTTGAATATTTCATTAATAATAAGCGTTAATCACAAATTTTATAAATTAGCTTGATGCAATAATTATATAAATATTTTTGATTTTTAAGTTAAGTATAAAGATAATTTCTAAATATTTCTAATAGCTTAGTCAGTCATAAAGATTTGAATTTCTTGAATAAATTTTACTGCTATATCAATTTGGACTTAAAATAATACCTAGATAAAACTAAGATTTATCAATTAAAATATTACTTTTGCCATTTACTGTAGTAATCTAACTAAAAAATTGAAATTAATAACCATTTCAGTTTAATAAACTATCTTTAAATTAAGATGATATAAAAATCGTAAATCACTCGAGAAATTATTAGATAAACATACCAGATTAAGCAAGTATTTCTCAATATTTTTCATAGGATGTAAATTATTCTTTTTATGATACTTGAGATTACTTATAAATGTCTCACTGCACTACCACGTCTATTGAATTCTAACATGGCCACCACAAAGCCAGTTTAATGTTTAAAAGCTAATAAATTTTCTTAACCAATTCATGAAAAAAGAGGTAATGAAACAAACTGATTCAAAAAGAATATTATTAGCAAGAAATGATTGTACTGATTTTATATACTTAATTTTAATATTACTTAATTTTAATAAAAGCAATCATAAATGATGAATTATAATTAAGTAGATTATATAGATAAGGAAATAAATTAAGAATGATTTAAATGACATCCACATAATGTTATATTTAGAAAGTTAAAACTACATTTCCAACTGATGAAACCATAAGTTATATTGAAAACTAGTATAAATTCTACCTTATTAATTCTTTCTAGTTTAAACCTAGCCCAAAAATTAAATAGAGCATTTTAAGGGTAGGTAAGTGGTATCTACTTACTCCTTTTAGAATTAAAAGATTGTTGGTTGACTTAGACTAGTTAATTAGTATCATTTGAGTTGAAAAATCTTCCTATGCTGTTTGACTAGAATCAACCTATTTACTGGAATGCAGAATGTTAGGTATCCAAGCCTCAAACAATAAGTGTTCAGAATGTGTTAAATAAACATTTATTCTTAAGTTTATGAGGAGAAACTAATAATGGGGAGAGTAGTACTTTTTTCAATGACTATAAAACCTAAGCAATAATCATTCCCAACGAAAATATCATATATTATGATAAAAAGGATTATATAGAAGCGATTTAAGTAAGTGTGATGTTATTGTCTATTGATGATTTATTGCATATACTGCCACCAGGACAAGATGGATAGATTGATATTTATAAGACAGAAATGGGTAAAAAATATTAAAAATAAAAACATAGAGCTATATAAATTTATATATGTACTTTTAAATAAAAATTACAATAAACTTATAAAATATAAAAATTAAAAAAATATATATTAAAAATAGTAAATAATAAGATAATATAAAATTAATGATAAAATTTAAATGAAATATTTCAATAGCAAAATAAAACGGAATAAGAACAAAAAATCAATTTTAAAGGGCTATTATTATATCAATAGTAAAATTTATTATTTAAATATACTCATTAAAAATTATTTATTATTTGAATAATATTAATTAATTCTATCATAAATTTAAATCTCTGAATCAATATCAATAAAAACCCATTTTAATTAAAAAAACAAGAAATATTAATATAAGGAAATATTAAATATTGATTCAGTCATATTTGTAAAAATAATCGTGAACTCAGAAATAACTAAATATTCAAAATTATTAAAGTATTTGATAAAAATCTAATATTATATTTTTAAAATTCAGAAGACGTAAAATTAAATATATATTTTTGGAACAAAATAGTAAAAATATTTTTGTTTTTCGTACTTGTAAGTAATCATGTACATTATTTCATTAATTTTTAGATTATTAATAATTTGAATAATGATTGAAGAAAGCAAATAATATAAATAGTATTCTTAATTTAACAATAGACTTGGCTGTTTAATAAAGTCTTTAAATAAAAATTACATTGTATCAATTTTATAAATCATTTTTTTATAGAACAATAAATTACTAGTATTGTTTGAGAAAATGAAAATTTGCAAGAATTTTAAATTGTAAAAAGAAATTTATTAAATATAATAAAAGGTATTATTTCATAAATATTCATTTGTTCTTTAATAGAAAAATTATACGCATATATATTCTAAATTTTACAATTATTTTATTTGATTAATAAAAAAATATATTGATTGACAAAATAAAACAATCGTTAAAAATAATAAACCTACCATAATCTTATAACAATTTATTATAAAAACATGCAAAGTATGATTTTAAGCGAAACGATTCTTTGTGTATTTTTAAAAAAATTTCTTTAATATTTTATAAAATTTTAACTTTAAAATACATGCTTTCATTTCAGCAAAACAGATTCCTGAATGAAATTTGTGATTTAATAAATAAAATAGTTCATACTTATCTCATCTAAATTACGGAATCTCTTGTAGTTAGAGTTATTCAAAATAATAAACCTAAGATTAAAATGGCATAAACAACTATAAATTAAATAAGAGAGATTATTATTGCTAATGCATTATTTATTTGGGAAATTAAATTAAAAATAAATAAACAAATTAAACTATTATAATTAGTGGCAGTTTACTTTGTCCAAAACTAGACAATATAATATGGTACTTGTTCGATAGAGAATTCAAAATTAGCTGGACTAAACTACTGGGGGTACTATTTTATCACATCGTAGCAGCGAGATTAATCAACTTTAATTTTGGGTGATTTGTTTAGTTAATTTTGATGCCAAAATTAAAGTCGATATATCTCTCTGCTACGATGCGATAAAATAGTACCGCCAATAGAAAGCTTATCTAATTTAGTAATCGCAACTGAACAAATACCATATTTTCTAGGAATGACAAAGTTAACTGCCAATAATTTGATAATAAAAAATTTGTTTACTTATTTTAATTTAATTTCACAATTCAATTATTTTTTAGCAATATTTTGGCATATATTTATAGTACTAAAGTTTAATTATATGAGGTATCATTATTTCTTTTAAATTTTAGATGTGAAATGTATATAAACAAAAATGGATTAAGCTTTTCCATTTTATTCAAACAACATTTTATGTTTTAATATGAAAACAATTAATAATATATTGTTTTTTTACTGTTTAAACAATAATTATATTTCAAATTTTGATGCTTAAAAAAAATTATAAAAAAATCAAACAATTAATTATATTCAACCTCAAGAGTAAAATTTAAGAGAATTATCTGTATTATCAGTTGATCAGAATTTAACCAATTTTGTTTTTTATATTCATTCAAAATAATCTGAAAAAATTTATGACTATAGAAGTTAAATTAAAATTAATAAGAATACTTAATATATAAAAACAAAATGGGTATCTCTAAAAAAAAGTTTCATCTTCGTCCTCATCTTCATCATTATCATCTTTTTTCTTTGCTGTCTTCTCTCAGTGTCGCCTTGCGAAGCACCAGTCTGTTGACACCTCAGGCCCTACCAGGTAGGACCCCTAAAAATAATAATTTAAAGATATGTTTTTTGTAACTTACATTTTATGTGAGTGGACAGGCTCCACCTGCGTTGATCTATAAGTATACTTATTAATATATTAAGTTTTAATATTTATTAATCTATTAATAATTATAAATTATAATTTAATCAAATAGCAAGAATTTTACAGATCTAATCACAATAATTTCTCTCATCTCCGGTTATATTTGGGCTGCTGGCAACATGGAGATTTGTGTCATTCTAGAGTTGTATCTCCAGCTTGTGCCGCTTCCAAAGCTAAGAGTAATAATTTTCTCACTAAGCAAGCAGTTGGTGAAGTGCTCAATGATTGCTCTGGGAGTCCTAGATTCCAGATGAAGACTTCCTGCAACCTAGTGTGCATCTCGACTTTGCTATTTACCTGGAACCACTCCATCTTGGCATTCATGATATACTATAAGTGATATATAATAAATTAAAACTAATAATAGAAACAAACACTAATCTATGAAAAACCTCTCTTCCATCAGCTAATAAAGAAATTATCTCAAAGTATGTCAAGTTGCTTCATTATGGGACAGTGCACCCCACAAATAATTCTAAACTCATTCTAACACTAAGTAAAATTGCTAAGCTGTTAAGAGTATCTATGAGATTTGTTTGATCTGATTGTGCACTTAATGGTAAGAGTTATGGAAAAGGGTTAAGTTTAAAAAGGCTAAGCTTCGAAAATCTCTCAATAAACAAAACACTTGTTGGTTGATGAAGAAAACTCTAAACAAATGGAAGGAATATTCTCTCCATACTAGAGCAAAGTTCTTTCATTGACTATATCCTGACTAAGTCATCACCCCTTCTTATCTTCAATATATTTACAACCAATTTAAAGAGAATACAAGGTAATGAGATCCACCTAAGTTTAAACTAAAGAAAGCAATAGAAAATTGAATAAATGCTTTTAAAAGCTCCTGAGCTTAGTATCTGAAAGCAAGAAAGTTAAATATGTTGATGAAGTCATTTTTAAGCCCTTAGTCATTTCTCAGTTTTCATGGGTAAGAGTTGGCTAGAATTATACACTACAAAAGAAAGGACTCAAACTTAAGACTTTTTCATCGATAGTGGCAGTGAGTATGGAGGTTGGACTTGAAGGCTATTATACTAAGCTGAAGTCTATCAACATGCATGAATTGAAGACAGTGATCGAGTATCTCCAGTTTTAGAATAAGCAAATGGACATTGTCATCTTTTGGGATATCTTCAGGATCCACCATAGTTAAATAGCTTAAAGATTAATTAGAGAATAAAGTGGGAGCGTTTGTTTAACGCACCATACTCTTCAGTATTCAATTGCAAAGAAGATATGTTTTCTCAAATAAAGAAAGGCACAAGCAGGCGATGATAGCGAGACTTTAACATGGGGGAGACCCAAAATATTAGAATAATAAAAAACTCTATTAAAAGCATATAACAGGATATGATGAGGAGAGTGATAACAAGGCATATTTTAAAGATGAAAAGTTATTTTTAGCCAAACCATGAATAGCTAATGAATAAATAAGAAAAATTATCTTTAAAGTTCTATCACTAAGTGAACTCATTGTTCGGACTTCTATCTTCTATAGTCAGGTGACTGTTGAGCCATTATTATGTCCTTTGACTAATTAGTGAAGACTCTTTTGTTTTCCGTGATTTATTTAAAATCAGTGAATGGCATGGATATCTCATGATACTCTCTTTTTTAAGCTCGGGGTTTAGATTTTTACTTTAACATTGACAATGCTTTGCCTTTAGATTCTATAATAACATATTTTAATATTACTTGTAAAGAAAGGCTCTTTTTGCAACTCTTTGTATGCATCTTCTCTAATCTATATTTTATCCTTTTCTTCCTCTAAACTGTCTTCTATATTTCTAGTCCTGTTTGCATGCTTGATAAGTTGGGACATGTCATTGGTTTGCAGGGTGCCAAGTATCCCTTAGAAATACTTTCTATCTGGTAAAACAGTATAGTCTGGGCAATAATTTATGAATCACATAATGGCTTGGTCTTCCTTAACCTGCTAAAATATATTCTTTACCGAGAGCTCCTAGTAGTATGGAACGTTGTGCTAAACCACCCTCCCAGATTTTAGTAGATTTTTACTTCCTGCTACGAAGTCTTTGATGAACTACATGGATGGTTACATGCTCATCATTAGGTAAAAAGTAGCCCTCTATAACATAAATATAACCAAAGCTTACAATTGAATATGAAAAAATTGACCCAGTCATTCTTTGACCTGACTTAGTCTAGAATTCCCTGATATCGTGACCTTGCACTTCCTGTCTCTCCATTTTATGCTTGAGTTAAATATAAAATTATTAATGTTTAAAGAAAGCTCATTAAAGACTAATCTCATTGTTTGATTCTTTAGGCATAGCTCTATATTATATAGAAATTTGTTTAAAGCTTTGAAAAATTGTATACTGGTCTGATTATAAATTTTACTTTATAATATGAAACCTTATTATTTTAAATAGGAGGCTTTTGGTTTTTTAACTATACTTAAAATTTCATATAAATATAATATATACAAATTAAATGGTTTTCATAACCTCAATAAAGTTCAGCAAATATATAAATAATTATATTTTTAAACTATAACATAATTTGTTATTTAATAAAGCTCATAAAACTTATTCCTAGAAAATTAAGTTTAGTAACTTTATTATATCTTAATGTACTATATATATTTTCAATAATTGTTTTGTTTTTCTATAATGGACTTTAAAACAATAACTTTAATTAAGCTAATATAAATGAAATTTCTCCTCATAATTAATTTAAAATTATAAATAGATTTAAATGTAAATAAAAAGGGGTTTAAAATGGATATGGTATGAGAAAGGTCTATGGGTTATAATTATATAAACTAACAATTATATTAAATAGTAAGTACAAACTATCAATTTTTAAGGAAACTATTAAGATTAATTATGTTATTAGTTTAATTTAAAAATTATCAAATAAATATTAATTTACAATAAGTAATTATAAGAGATTAAAATAACTTTCATACTCTTGTATGGCTTTGTTAGCTGAATTATTTTATTTTATTTTATAATTACTAATAATTCTTATCTTTTATATATCTAATGTGGTGTTTTATTAATAATAATAAATTTATTTTTAGATAATTTAAAAATTTGAAAAGCCATGCATGTCAAAGTGTATTGCAAACCCTTAAACCCTTATGATAAATAATTCTCCTAATTTTTTTGCCACAAAAATGGCTTCCTAAATTTTCGCCTACTCAAAATAAAGGCATATTTAAAACATAATAAGAAAACTAAAAAATCCAAAATAAATTAACTTAAATAAAATGCCCAAGATCATTCAAAAAGTGATATAACTCCATAACATTTAGCAAATCATATTATTATAACCCTTCATGGCATGATAAACTCAAGTCATTGGAATAAATATTATCAATTATCATAAAAAGGAACATAAGACAAACAAAGCAAGCAAACAATTATTAAAGTGCACTTGTAAAAACTGTAGGATAGTAAAAAAGAGGCCATATTACTGCTCGATACATTAAATAAGGTGCAGTAAGAATGTGAATAAACTAACCTTCTGCTGTTTGAATCCTCACGATTGGCTAGATCAACAGTTTAAGATATTTAAAATTATAGATTTGGCTTTAAAAGAAAGCCATTTTTTTATTTTAAGTGAAGCTCTTTCTAGGAATTAACCAGCGATAGCATAAAAGACGCAGGATTATAAAAAGCAGGATTTCATTTAGGAGCCTGCTGATGTACTGGTAAAAGTCATGAAAGGCTATCATCTCATACCGATCCAACAAAAAATCAAGAAACTTACCTACGTATTATTTAGAGAACCTATACTTTATGAAGGGGATCTCAAATAGTATATAATGTGGCAGCATATTGCAAAGGATGAAACTGAATAATTAGGCAAGCTTTATGAAGTTGTACTCTAGGACCCATATTTGAAGATTGAGTAGAAAGTGCCATACTAAATCATGACTGACCAGGAAATGCTTGACATGCCAATATCTTTATATTTAGAGCGAGGTATACTTATCATCTGATTATCTAATCAAAAAAGAACGTTGCCAGGTAATTCTTAAGAAAAAATGTCTATGACGAGGTTGAGAAATGAGAGTGGATATAGCTGACCAATATCATGAAATTGCACAAAGGCTTTGGCATGCATGTTTACTGCACATAATAATGAGACATTTTTGATAGGCAGAAAAGGATATACATCAGACTTACTAAAGTACCACGTTACAGACAATGTTATTTTCTCAAAAACTGGAGAGCACTAGGAAAAACCAGAATAGCATTACGACTTTATTCAACAGATGGCACCGGATAGACTAAACTTGGAGATTTTCCCTAGACCTCATAGTATCAGACCAAACCATTGTTAATTTGGAAACTAGCTAACTTTACCAGCTTCATGATTTATAGCAAGTTTGTCTATGCTAAGAAATTTTGTCTAAATAAATAATTAGTTGAAAATATTATTATTGTTATATTCTCTGATTGACAATGTCTACTTGGACCCGGTTGGGCTGGCCAGTGCAGTCTTTAGGTTTATTCTTTATGAAATGCTGTGCACTTCTTGAGTCAAGTGCTTCACTTGTAAAATTGGGCCATGGTCACAGCCAAATGCCAGGCAAACAAGAGATCTTCCTGATCTTTCTGATCCTCCTTAGAGACATTAAA
>ARYC01020001.1:0-11202 GCA_000711775.1 Oxytricha trifallax
TTTTAGAAGTTTAATATCGTTAATGAGTATAATTCTGATCATTGTCTTAGGCCTCACTTCAACTCTAAATATTCTCTGCGGATTAAAAGAGACTTCCTCATAAAGGCGAGATGAGAAGACAAGTTGTCAAAGGATAAATAGGTTTTAATTAAGACACAAAGAAAAGTTAAAAGTTAAACTATCAAACAAATTTATCAAATATAAGCGAGCATCTTTTATTAGCATCTCACTTTGATATAACCATAATTTCAATAGAGGAGACCTTCTGCTCCTTGTCATCATCTTCCTTCTTCTCCTCCTCCTTCTTCTCCTCTTCCTGAGTTGAACAGACGACACCCTCCTCGTCAAGCATCCACATCTTGGACTTCAAGAAGTCGGTAGTGAGATCTTCTTCATCCTCAACGATCAATTAAGCTCCTTGCTCTTGCATTAGCCATTCCATCGTAGGATAAGTGAAGGCCCATTCAAGAGTGAGAGTTTTCTTGGGCCCTTAAGAAGTTTAAGTGGTGATTCTCTTGATCTTGAAGCTCTCCTGGAACCCAATAGTCAACTAGATCTGTCCCTTAAAATGGAGAGGCTTGTTATCTGAGACATTTAAGGCTTGGAGGTGCTCTGCAAGTTCCTCTTGGTTCACCATACACTGGAAGTTTGACTTGATGCCAAGGGGAATAAACAATACATCTCCGTCAGGGAAACTCTGGATCGCCTTCTCGATAGTTTCATCGGCAGGGATTTGGTAGTCAGAGAAGTCTCCCTCCGCTTGCACTTTGGTTTCCTCCTGGTCAGCATCCTCATCGTCATCGTCCTCGTCGTCATAGGAACCTTCGTCGCTCTCTCCAGTGTGATGCCCTTTCAAAAGATAGTAGTAGAGATAGCCAAGTGAGAAATATCTCAAGGTCCTTTTGATTTAAAAGGGGTTTTGGGATACCATCTTATGGAAAGCTGCATCCTTAAGTTAGTAGAGGGGTTAGCACTCAAGCTCCTAAGTGAAGTCGATACCAGCGATATCCTCGTTCAGTCTGTCCTCTTTCATAGGAGACATCAAAGCCAGGTATGTAGAAATGAGTTTGCTGTTTTCAAATTCCATTTGATTTAATATTATAATTTGACTAGCAGAATTCTCAGTTAAAGATAATAATATCAGGGCTTTAATTAATCGTAGAAAGATCGGACAGTTTAATTGTATATTGTTTCAAGATTTATATAAGTGTAACAAACATCACTCTCAGTTTTATAAGTCTGAGGCTCTGTAATTTTAGTGAAAATACTGATTAAAAGAAAGATATAGGATTAATAATAGCAATAATTCAGATTCCCTAACTTAACTCAAACCAATAATCAAACAATTCCTTTGAACTAGAGTGCAACCCCGTCCTAGAGATAAACTCTAGGAAAGAGCTGCTGAGATTTTCGCAGTTAAAAGTAAATTTATTTGCTGTGCTGCTACTAGTCTCTCAAAATTTTTCAAAAAGTGAGAAAAATAATAGAAATAAAGCCTAGCTTACTTACCTTACCAGTAGTTAACTGATGAAGTAAAGTAACTGGGCAGTACTACTAGTTACTGTTCTCTGCCTTTTCCTGTAAAAGTACCTATAAAAGTTAAAAAGTAAAAGGTTCTAGGTGAGGGAGGTTTAAGTTTCAGCCTAAATTTTTTAGACTGGTTAATTTTTATTAGTAGAGTGCCAAACTATTGGCTTTACTTAAAAAAAACTTAAAAACCAAGAAACTGCTGTTTGGGATACTGCCTGAGCCGATTTACGCTTGAAGCTCTTTTAGGCTTCTCTACAGTTAGGGTGAGTACCTAGGCCAAGAAAGTAGTTAAGCTAACAGTAGGTTTACTAAGGTAGAAGTTTTAGTTAAATTTTACTAAGAGTAACTCCTTTAATTTAGAGTAGTTAAAGTTGGCAAAAGTATGATTAAACCAAGGGCAATTTAATTAAGTCAACTTAGGGCAAGCCAAAATAGATGATCTTTTAATTATCAAAAAAATCTCTCCAAAGACTTTGGGCCACCCGTTTGAATATTCAAATTCGTCGTCCTCGAAACGAGGTTAAATTCGATTCATTTTATAATTAATTTACGATTTATCGTCCTTGCCCGACATCGATTGACGAAAAGTCTGCGGAGGAATGTAGCCTGAGAGTCATGTCACTGTGCAAGTTAAAATCTTCTTTAAAACTGATCGTTTGTTTATTTGATACGATTCAGATTTCCTTTAATTAATTACCATGCCAGACATTGATTAGCGAAACGCGAGGTTGAAAACATCCAGTGATTGCAACACTGTGATTGTACTTGAGCAAATGTAGCTTCTAAGTCATGTCACTGCCGCTCTTAATTAATTAAATACCCTAAACTGATCATTTGTTTATTCTGTAATGATTAGACTTGGCTCCTTAAATTAAAAAATCAAATTTCAGTAGCTCTTAATCATTTCAACCAAATCTTCCAGTACTTAAATTAAATCTCGAGTATCAAAAATTCAATGAAGGCCTTCAAATAGTTTGAGAAAATCAAATCAAAACCTGTAGCTTCAGTCAAACAAAACAAAAAAGATTTTATATAAGTAAGTAAGTTTTTTTTATTTCTTTGGGTTCTGTTGCTATGTTACTTGGGTTCTGTTAAAATTATTGTTTCTGAATTAATACTTTAAAAATTACTGTTACTCTGTTACCTTTTGTTACTTAAAAAATCAAAGCCTGGCCAGGCAAACTATTAAAATTATAAAAGAGAGAAAAATCTCCTTAAGGGTTCTTGGAGTTCTAAATGATTTGATATAGTTAATTTGGTTCTTACTGTTAATTTGGGTTCTTTGAATTAATTAAAACTGCTTACTGGGTTCTTACTAGCAATAAAATTGAGTTCTTTTGATTTTTTTACTTTGATTGTTACTTTGACTTTGAGAATTTTTAACTTGCTACTTTTTTTAAAAAAATTTATTTTAAAACTCTGAATGTTTAGACTTAAAATTTTAATAGTGGCCACTATTACCCAAGCTTAAATTTTAGCTTTAACCCCAGCTAAGTTCTTTCAGCTGAAAAAGATTTCTGAGGTGATTTTACAAAGCTTTTAAGCTATTTGAACTTTACCCTTTTTAAAAACCATGATTTTTTAGTTACTGTAACAAACATCACTTGACTTTTAAACTTAAAACTTGATTTTAATTAAATAGCTGTTAGCTTTAAAAACTTAGTAAAACTAGCAATCTTTGAACTGTTTTTGATTTTTTACTTTTTAACTACAACTTCTGGGCTAAAGCCAACTTTTAGGTCAATTAGGGATATAGGTAGGTAATATAAGCTGATAGCTGAATTTTCTTGGAAATTATCAAACAACCAGTAAAACCTGAAATGCTGCCAAAATTTTCATTTTAGTACATCAAGTTGTTAAGGTACTTAAAAAGACTAAAAGTCTAGTTTTGCCTTTGAAAACGTAAAATTTGTCCTCAAGCCGATTAGTAGGGATTAAGGTTAGAAACCAGAACTTAGAGAAATCTTGAGTTGGTAGGGTAAAATAGGGCAGTTGAAGAAAATTGTGGTAGAAGAGAGCTGGGCTTATAGTTTTTAAATTATTTAGGCTGAGAAGTTTGTTACAAACTTAAATTAAATTTATAGTAGGTACTTAAAACTGGCAATTTATAGGGCAATAATCCAATAAATTTAATAATATCTTAATAAAACCAGGATTTTTAAAACTGGGATAAAATTAGTGAAAATTAAATAGAGAGGAGAGAATTAATATAAGAGAAAATTAGGGAGGAGAGTGCAGTGAGTTGATTTAAAACTTGTTATAAAAACTAAATAATCATTCTTGCTACAAATATACTTAAACTTGGGAAATAACTTGTGGAAATTATCTTCATTAAGCTTTTAAACGCCTTTCAAAGGAATGGTAGGATATTAGCTTGGTTGGAGTTAGTAGAATTTTTCTAAGGTTGATTCATATTTTATTATGAAGCTTTGTTTTGAGACTAAGGCATCTTGGGTGTCCCTTTGTGAGACTAGGTTGCTTCAGTTGAAAGTACCAACGTCTAATTCTTGTTGTTGAATTCATCAGTTTTAGAATTGATATCATTAAGGTTTAGATTATTTCCTGCTTAGAAACCAAAGTCATTGAATTATTAATTATCATGTTTATTATGGAACATTCGACTTCCACCAATGTTTTTAAAGTAAGAGTTCTATTTTTGGTTTTGGTGACCTACGGATGCTTTCACTTGATTATGTATAGGTTGTTTATAAATTCCATTACTAGGAAAGATTGGAGGTTATGTAGTGAAATAGCTGTCTTTCTCAAAATCTCAGTGGTCCCTGGGTATGCTTGCATCGCTCTCTTAGAAATTCTAAGTTCTTTGTTGATTAAATCTATTTGGTTCATACTCGTCTTCACTTTAATCTTCGTCATAATCTTCTCCTACTTCTTCATCATCATTATGAATCGCTTATTGATTGCCTGAGTCCTCTTAGTGCTGCTTCTGATCTCTTGTGTCAAGTGCAAAACCACCTCCTTCAATTTGCTGATGTTAATCGTTGATTCTATTTGAAGGATCATTTTGATCAATGAGCTGGTCTTTTTGTTTAGTGTTGGTGCCTAACATCTATTAAACTAATTTAATCTCTTTTGAATTATTAGTCACAGGATCATTCTGTTAACTATTCTTTTGCACCTTCTTCTTTGCTTTGCTCTTTTTATTATTTAGCGTCTAACTCTTGAGTTTGCTGAAAGGTTCAACTTATAATTTATTCTATTATATCTAAGTTGGAGTGAGTTAAAGACTGTTTGATTAGAATTGATTGATTAAAGGAGTACCCGTGTTAAATTGTTGTTATGGAGAAATATTGTAATTCGGTGTCTGACTCATAATCCCTCCACCACTATGTTTCTTTAGAGAGGAGGAAGAGGAGTCCTGTCCACTTTTTATCTATGACAAGTTCTGGAGAGTTTATTTGCTTGCAAGTTGGCTTTAGTTTGGCTGCTTTAAACTAATCTTTGTATCTCTTTTTCTTTGAGAATCTGAAAAGCTTTATTGATGTTACTAAGTGTAGCTACCATCAACACGATTCCTTTATGGAGTGAGTAGGTCATTATCATTATGCGCATATGTGAGTGAAAGCTATCTCTATCTTTGCCCCAATATATTATATTCGCTCAGGCTGTTTTCCTACTTTAGTTGCTTGTGAGTATTCCATTAGTATTATTATTGAACTGTTAAACAAAGCTAGTCCATATTAGAGATGCTGAACTTATGCACGCTGCCGCTGTAACATTTTTTCAGTTCCTGAGAGCTTACAGGAAAAGTCTCTAATTTTACTACACAGTAGTCATCATAAGGTCGATAATTTAAGGTTTTGAGTGCACTATTGTCCAAAGGCCTCAATTTAGTTAATTTCTCAAACAGGCGCAAGTACTTGTAATTATGGTAAGGATCTTATAACTTTGAACTTTGATGGAAACTTTCAGTTTTTGTATTTTGTTCAAACTATTATTTCCTCTTGTCAACATCATCAATTATATCTTCAGTAAAACTGTCTTTAGTTCTGGAATATTCTAGCAAATTATATGTTGCAGAATTGAATGATCTCTCTTCAGAACAAAGTAAAACATTGAGGATATTGTATCGTAAGTCAAATGGTATTTCATAATTCAGTTGAATATCCTCTTTCAATGCATTGTCTTCTATCTTATTTAATTTTTCATTTCTATACACAAAGTTAGGAAATTCAATAACTTACAATGATTATATAAACTCGAATACTTAAGGGACAATTTTAAAAAGGGTTTAACGGAGAATTTTTTATATCTGTATAGGTAGAGATTCTATAGCCTTAGACTCGTTGGTTTTCTTCCCTTCAAATGTTTTATTGAATTCTTTCATAATTTGAACTGATTATATCATTGAGTCCAGACAGTATGCTAAACTATAATCTTGAGAATAGTAATCAATATATTTTTGCACTTTTTCCCATTAAGTTTCTATAGGAAGTTAAACACAAATACTTACTTAGCTATTACCCATTGAGTTTTTTGGCAAAATTCCTGAAACTTTGTACATTATCTCTATTTTCGGGCTTAATTTAGTTGTATTTATATTGAGTATCCTCATAATATGAATAACTGTCTAACTTTGGGGTTGCCATAGTGTCAATAAGTATCATCATATACTTTTCTCCTCTTCTGATATCTGCTACACAATAATCTAACTCTTGAAAGTTATAACTATAAAAAGTTAAGGCTTTGTATATTTACCAACTAAAGAATTTGACATAAAGTCTCTTAGTCTATACTAGTAATCCGCAGGAATTTAATAGATAGTTTAAGGAGGCTCTTAATCCTAGAGTTACACTGAGTAGAACCTTATCATATACGGCTTGCTGAGGCCTATATCGAATTCTTCACTTGCAAATAACTCATCAATCAGGTTTTCAATTATTTGCTCTTCTTTACCTTTAACTACTTCAAGTCTTTAGGGTATCTGTATAATTCCTCTCCTCATCGACATGGCCACTAGATAATAATCTTAATTTTCTCTTACAACGGCGAATTGTGATCTAGGGATAGGATTATCACTGTAAAAGTAAATGAGCTCCACAATGATTGAATTCTCTCCGAATACGTAATCACAAAAATTATCCCTATGCAGTAATGAAGTTTATAGATAGAAGGAAACATCTCCAAATTCTATTCTTCTGTATATTTTTCCAATATCCTAATTACTTTAAACGGTTGAAGTTTTAAATTGAAGACTAAGGATTGAAGTACTTAGCATAGTGGAAAAACCAGTGGGTTTAAAAAACACTCACTGGTTATATCTTCAGGCTTTGAAGAATAAGATGCGGCTAAGAGCATGAAAGTCGCTCTTAAATCATTATAAACCGGTCCATTACAGAGTATATTTAACAGTCCAAGAATTTCATTGGGGTATGAATAATTCTAGGGGTTCTTATGTATCTAAGGCTTGAAAACGTAATCTGAATTGAAAGCCTAATAATAATTTCTATGCTAGAAAAATTTGGTCATTTTACTCTATTTAGATATTTAATGCCTAAAAGAGGTATGCATAAGGCGATGTTAGTTACACTCGAAGAATGGTGATCCGGTGAACATTTCCTTCTTATCTACATCACGATGTTCATTAATATATTTATTCAAGTTGATAGCGTAATCCAGAGTGCCCATTAAATGTAATGTCTCAGATTCAGAGAATTACGGAGTAGGAAAATCACGTATTTCAAATTAGTGTAATGTACTATCATAATCCTTATCAGCTAATATATTTGCTTTGTAATTCAAGGATAATTTCTTTTAAGCTTTTATTTCAAGACGATCATAATTTTTAGTTTAAGCTTTAAACTTTGAAGCTTTTGTAATTGAATCCTTGCTCGTTAGTTTATAGCTATCGGGATCTTTTTCAATAGCTGCACCAGATTCTCTTTTTTAGAAATAAATTTCATCTGAAAAAGACCCTTATTTTATTAAATAATCTTCTCTTCGTAAGTTATTGACTGCTTTTTGTTTCTTTCAGATAATGATCGCTTTTTAGAAGCAGTCCTACATTTTTTTACTTTTCTATTCTTTCCTAATCGACCAAATCTATATTGAACACATTGTTTACAGTCGTGTTAGTGTTTTTGATTGTAGCGGTGGCAAGCCAATATTTTTGTTTATGAATTCGTTCAGCTTTTCCTAGAACATTTTAAAAAGTTATTAACAGGAATCTGCTTGTTATTTATAAGTGAGCGGATTCACTCTTAATTTATTGATTAGAGTTTGATAATCGAGGAGTTAATCCTCTAAATAAACTTAAATTGCATGGGTATCTTGATTCAGAAGCTTAGGTTATTTGTAAGTGACCTGCGTCATGGTGTCCAGAACTTAACTAATATCCTAATAATCAACTTCATTATCATCAGAATCAATCAATGCTAAATTTAGTTTGAATTTTCGATTTTGATTGTTATTAGGATTCTAATTCGTTATTGAAGATACTAAATTAGAAGCATATTAATCTTGTTCGATAGATTGATTAAGAAGATCCTTTTAGTTGGTTTTATTGGCATTTAAATTATCATTATTCTAGAAGTTTTGAAAATCATTCCCTTCTTCATTGTGATATTAATCCTCAATATTTAAATTGATTTCGACATTCATCTTGATTTTAGTATCTTATTCTTGCTACTCTGGCCACCCTTTTCTTATTCTAAGCTGTTCATATTATATGATTGACGAATTCTACATTTGCTTAACATATTTCTTTTTACTTTACGAGTCATGAATTGAATAAATTCTCATTTAAATTATTGTCTTTTTCATAAGCTTTGAAGTAATCAGCATTATGGTCAAAGCGTATGTATTTTAAATCAGTGATCTTGGTATTTAGTATATTCTTAGAGATTTTCACAATTTTAATATTCTGAAATGAAGTGTTATTTAACTTTTTGTTTGAAAGAGCATTTTTAAAAGGTAGAATTGCAAGTTGGTTAAGTTCAAGCTCGCTTTACTATAAGACTTCATTTAGCGGCTAATCAAGTTTGTTGATGAAAATAGCGTGAAGTGCTCGCATCAAGATTTTGAAGAAGTCCTCATTTCATAAATCTGGGCTTTCTATAAGTTTATCAAAATAGCAGAGAAGAAGCTCAATTGCATTATCATCATGAGAAACAAGAAACTCAAAAATGGTACCTTTCCATTCTAAAAAATCCTGTCCTTCTACGAACTTGCATGACAAAGAATAAAGTCCTATTATTTCAAGAGGAGAGTCACCTTCTTTATATGCATATGAAATCTGTCCCACATCATTTGGTAGTAATTAAAATACTGCTTGGTCACCAATCGATTATTGCATTCCTTCCATTTTAATTTATAATTAAAATACTAAAGATATCTATTTATATTCTTAATGATATTAGAATATAATAAATTTGATCAAGCTTCATCTCTAAAATTATACCTAGAAATAAATGAAGATCTAAAAAACAGATAACTAGAATGCAGGTATAAACTCACACCCTAACGAAGAGTCTAAGAATGGATCTTAATCAGAAATTTCTTGCTCATAGAAGTCGATAATAAGCGATGATTTTCTTATTTCTAATGCCTTATCTGTAATTAAACCAAGCAAAGTTAAGGCTTAAGAGAAATCTATTGTTAAATGGACTACAGTCGTGCTTGGTAAATTATTCCCAAACGTTATTTAGTCAACAAAGTTCACATACAATTCTGGATAACTGCTAAACAGTGGCGAAGTCCCTGTACAAATCTAGAAGCTTACAGGTGGAGCAATCATAAAACTTCCTTAAGAAAAAATTCAAGAATAGTTAGCTAGCAATGTTGATGTTTGTTACATATAAAATGATGATGAGCTTTGCAAATTCCTTAAAGCTTACCTTCAAAGTTTTCGACTTGCCAGAATCAGGAATAAACCAGTTATGAATAATTAAGAAAGCGACACAAGCAAAAATATTACAGGAGGATGCAAAGTTAATGAGTAACAAGGAGCTCTTAGAGGCAGTCAAAATTTAATAGATGCTCTCAACGAGACAATTAAATAAAAAGGCAAATCCTAGAAGTTAAGTAGCAATCCTTTTTTGAAGAAAAGAGAAGCTAAGCTCGCATGTAAGAAATTAGAGGTGAATAATCTATACTATAACAAACAATTAAAGCCTCGTCAAGTGGCTAAGAAATTGAGGATGGATGTGGATGTTGTATACAAGACTATCGAAAAGTTTAAGTACGAGGTCAAGCATAAGATTCTTGATCCTGAACCACAAAAGAAAGTGGGTAGAAAAGGGCTTTGTGGGAACTAGCTCTTGCTTGATTCTATCCAGGCCTACCTAGAACAGAACGGAATTTACGAAGTTACAGGATAGAAGCTTCATAATTATTTATTAAACCTGGCTCAAACAAAGCCAGAGTGTAAGCTACTTAAGGTGCCTTGCGTTACCACTCTTCAAAAGATTCTGTGAGATAAGTTCCATCTAAGATATGGGAAAACTCAGGCTGCTAATACAAAGTATAGAGACCCGAACTTCAATGAGAATAGGCTCTGGATTAGCAGGTTGTTGGCTCAGTTCTTATATGATGATGCAGTTATCATTTCAGTTGATGAGAGCAACTTCCGATCGGACTCGATGCCCTCAAAGTAATGGAGCTTCAACATTAAAGATATGCATCGAGATTCTGCAAATTTACAGAAGCGATAAAAAAGGTTGCAAAATGATAGCATGATCCTCGCTAGCGATGACAGACTTTTGTATGGAAAAATGCTCCTCAAAATGAATCAAAGTTCTGATTCTTCAACTTCAAAATTCTCAGAGAGCTTCCACCTGGAAAAAATTGAAAATGTTGGGGAATAATTAGAGAAGGTTTCAAATTCATTTGACTTATGGTTTTCTAAATATTGTAATTAAAAGGTTGGAAATATTAAAAGTGGGAAATTCGGTGTGGCTAAGTCAATTTCGTAAGCAATTAACAATTTTGCAATGAAAAGCTTTATAGGACCTCAGGGAGGTAAGGGGTTTAAGAAATATCCTAGACGCCAAAGAAACTTATCAGCACTCCAATCTAAATTCATGGAGCGAAAGTTCAAAGGGGGTCAAAGTAGTCATCGAAAACCAGTAATTATAGTTAGAAAACCATTGAAAATACTAAGGTAATTATTAATGCATAATACTTTTAGGGAAATCCATAACTGAAACCATAAAAAAAGCAAATTCAGACCCCTTCAATAAAAACTCGGCTTGCATTTACAAAGGACCTCTCCCCGATATTAGAGGTCCTTGAGACCTCCAACTAGAAATTCAGCTTGACTAAAACTTTTCATAGTTTCCGCATAAATAGTTCAGTGAAATCAGTGGTGTCTGAAGAAAATTCAGCTTCAAAAGTGACGAGTGGTTTAACTCCTATTCTCGATAAAATATCAAAACTAAAACTAGAATCTTCGAGGAAGAAGTCTGTTGACCTAGGTGCCGAAACCAAGTTGGAAAGTCGGTTTGCGGTCACTCCTAGGAAATTAAAACTCTCAAGTAGCTTCCACAAAGACTCATTGAACCCTGGGTCAGAGCAGGAAACTTGCAGAGTGAAAGGGGCTCTTGCTAAAAGCTTTGGCCCCAGCTATTTATAGACCCTCACTTGAAAAGCATTATGAATACTAGAGCGAGATGAAGCAGAACCTGGGACACTATGGGATGAAAGTGAGAGAGTTGT
>ARYC01020003.1:0-22641 GCA_000711775.1 Oxytricha trifallax
TGATGTTAATCGTTGATTCTATTTGAAGGATCATTTTGATCAATGAGCTGGTCTTTTTGTTTAGTGTTGGTGCCTAACATCTATTAAACTAATTTAATCTCTTTTGAATTATTAGTCACAGGATTATTCTGTTAACTATTCTTTTGCACCTTCTTCTTTGCTTTGCTCTTTTTATTATTTAGCGTCTAACTCTTGAGTTTGCTGAAAGGTTCAACTTATAATTTATTCTATTATATCTAAGTTGGAGTGAGTTAAAGACTGTTTGATTAGAATTGATTGATTTAAGGAGTACCAGTGTTAAATTGTTGTTATAGAGAAATGTTGTAATTTGGTGTCTGACTCATAATCCCTCCACCACTGTGTTTCTTTAGAGAGGAGGAAGAGGAGCCCTGTCCACTTTTTATCTATGACAAGTTCTGGAAGAGTTTATTTGCTTGCAAGTTGGCTTTAGTTTGGCTGCTTTAAACTTAGCTTTGTATCTCTTTTTCTTTGAGAATCTGAAAAGCTTTATTGATTTTACAAAGTGTAGCTACCATCAACCCGATTCCTTTATGGAGTGAGTAAGTCATTATCATTATGCGCATATGTGAGTGAAAGCTATCTCTATCTTTGCCACAATATATTATATTCGCTCAGGCTGTTTTCCTACTTTAGTTGCTTGTGAGTATTCCATTAGTATTATTATTGAACTGTTAAACAAAGCTAGTCCATAATTAGTGATGCTGAACTTATGCACGCTGCCGCTGTAACATTTTTTTCAGTTCCTGAGAGCTTACAGGAAAAGTCTCTAATTTTACTACACAGTAGTCATCATAAGGTCGATTAGAATTTAAGGTTTTGAGTGCACTTTTGTCCAAAGGCGTCAATTTAGTTAATTTCTCAAACAGGCGCAAGTACTTGTAATTATGGTAAGGATCTTATAACTTTGAACTTTGATGGAAACTTTCAGTTTTTGTATTTTGTTCAAACTATTATTTCCTCTTGTCAACATCATCAATTATATCTTCAGTAAAACTGTCTTTAGTTCTGGAATATTCTAGCAAATTATATGTTGCAGAATTGAATGATCTCTCTTCAGAACAAAGTAAAACATTGAGGATATTGTATCGTAAGTCAAATGGTATTTCATAATTCAGTTGAATATCCTCTTTCAATGCATTGTCTTCTATCTTATTTAATTTTTCATTTCTATACACAAAGTTAGGAAATTCAATAACTTACAATGATTATATAAACTCGAATACTTAAGGGACAATTTTAAAAAGGGTTTAACGGAGAATTTTTTATATCTGTATAGGTAGAGATTCTATAGCCTTAGACTCGTTGGTTTTCTTCCCTTCAAATGTTTTATTGAATTCTTTCATAATTTGAACTGATTATACATTGAGTCCAGACAGTATGCTAAACTATAATCTTGAGAATAGAAATCAATATATTTTTGCACTTTTTCCCATTAAGTTTCTATAGGAAGTTAAACACAAATACTTACTTAGCTATTACCCATTGAGTTTTTTGGCAAAATTCCTGAAACTTTGTACATTAGCTCTATTTTCGGGCTTAATTTAGTTGTATTTATATTGAGTATCCTCATAATATGAATAACTGTCTAACTTTGGGGTTGCCATAGTGTCAATAAGTATCATCATATACTTTTCTCCTCTTCTGATAACTGCTACACAATAATCTAACTCTTGAAAGTTATAACTATAAAAAGTTAAGGCTTTGTATATTTACCAACTAAACAATTTGACATAAAAGTCTCTTAGTCTATACTAGTAATCCGCAGGAATTTAATAGATAGTTTAAGGAGGCTCTTAATCCTAGAGTTACACTGAGTAGAACTTATCATATACGGCTTGCTGAGGCCTATATCGAATTCTTCACTTGCAAATAACTCATCAATCAGGTTTTCAATTATTTGCTCTTCTTTACCTTTAACTACTTCAAATCTTTAGGGTATCTGTATAATTCCTCTCCTAATCGACATGGCCACTAGATAATAATCTTAATTTTCTCTTACAACGGCAAATTGTGATCTAGGGATAGGATTATCACTGTAAAAGTAAATGAGCTCCACAATGATTGAATTCTCTCCGAATACGTAATCACAAAAAGTATCCCTATTGCAGTAATGAAGTTTATAGATAGAAGGAAACATCTCCAAATTCTATTCTTCTGTATATTTTTCCAATATCCTAATTACTTTAAACTGTTGAAGTTTGAAATTGAAGACTAAGGATTGAAGTACTTAGCATAGTGGAAAAACCAGTGGGTTTAAAAAACACTCACTGGTTATATCTTCAGGCTTTGAAGAATAAAATGCGGCTAAGAGCATGAAAGTCGCTCTTAAATCATTATAAACCGGTCCATTACAGAGTATATTTAACAGTCCAAGAAGTTCATTGGGGTATGAATAATTCTAGGGGTTCTTATGTATCTAAGGCTTGAAAACGTAATCTGAATTGAAAGCCTAATGATAATTTCTATGCTAGAAAAATTTGGTCATTTTACTCTATTTAGATATTTAATGCCTAAAAGAGGTATGCATAAGGCGATGTTAGTTACAGTCGAAGAATGGTGATCCGGTGAACATTTCCTTCTTATCTACATCACGATGTTCATTAATATATTTATTGAAGTTGATAGCGTAATCCAGAGTGCCCATTAAATGTAATGTCTCAGATTCAGAGAATTACGGAGTAGGAAAATCACGTATTTCAAATTAGTGTAATGTACTATCATAATCCTTATCAGCTAATATATTTGCTTTGTAATTCAAGGATAATTTCTTTTAAGCTTTTATTTCAAGACGATCATAATTTTTAGTTTAAGCTTTAAACTTTGAAGCTTTTGTAATTGAATCCTTGCTCGTTAGTTTATAGCTATCGGGATCTTTTTCAATAGCTGCACCAGATTCTCTTTTTTAGAAATAAATTTCATCTGAAAAAGACCCTTATTTTATTAAATAATCTTCTCTTCGTAAGTTATTGACTGCTTTTTGTTTCTTTCAGATAATGATCGCTTTTTAGAAGCAGTCCTACATTTTTTTTACTTTTCTATTCTTTCCTAATCGACCAAATCTATATTGAACACATTGTTTACAGCCATGTTAGTGTTTTTGATTGTAGCGGTGGCAAGCCAATATTTTTGTTTTATGAATTCGTTCAGCTTTTCCTAGAACATTTTAAAAAGTTATTCACAGGAATCTGCTTGTTATTTATAAGTGAGCGGATTCACTCTTAATTTATTGATTAGAGTTTGATAATCGAGGAGTTAATCCTCTAAATAAACTTAAATTGCATGGGTATCTTGATTCAGAAGCTTAGGTTATTTGTAAGTGACCTGCGTCATGGTGTCCAGAACTTAACCAATATCCTAATAATCAACTTCATTATCATCAGAATCAATCAATGCTAAATTTAGTTTGAATTTTCGATTTTGATTGTTATTAGGATTCTAATTCATTATTGAAGATACTAAATTAGAAGCATATTAATCTTGTTCGATAGATTGATTAAGAAGATCCTTTTAGTTGATTTTATAGGCATTCAAATT
Organism: Oxytricha trifallax; assembly: GCA_000711775.1. NCBI lineage: Eukaryota > Ciliophora > Spirotrichea > Sporadotrichida > Oxytrichidae > Oxytricha > Oxytricha trifallax. Next base: position 3,556 of record ARYC01020003.1, read on the forward strand.
ATCATTATTCTAGAAGTTTTGAATATCGTTCCCTTCTTCATTGTGATATTAATCCTCAATATTTAAATTGATTTCGACATTCATCTTGATTTTAGTATCTTATTCTTGCTACTCTTGCTAGTCCTTTTCTTATTCTAAGCTGTTCATTTTATATGATTGACGAATTCTACATTTGCTTAACATATTTCTTTTTACTTTACGAGTCATGAATTGAATAAATTCTCATTTAAATTATTGTCTTTTTCATAAGCTTTGAAGTAATCAGCATTATGGTCAAAGCGTATGTATTTTAAATCAGTGATCTTGGTATTTAGTATATTCTTAGAGATTTTCACAATTTTAATATTCTGAAATGAAGTGTTATTTAACTTTTTGTTTGAAAGAGCATTTTTAAAAGGTAGAATTGCAAGTTGGTTAAGTTCAAGCTCGCTTTACTATAAGACTTCATTTAGCGGCTAATCAAGTTTGTTGATGAAAATAGCGTGAAGTGCTCGCATCAAGATTTTGAAGAAGTCCTCATTTCATAAATCTGGGCTTTCTATAAGTTTATCAAAATAGCAGAGAAGAAGCTCAATTGCATTATCATCATGAGAAACAAGAAACTCAAAAATGGTACCTTTCCATTCTAGAAAATCCTGTCCTTCTACGAACTTGCATGACAAAGAATAAAGTCCTATTATTTCAAGAGGAGAGTCACCTTCTTTATATGCATATGAAATCTGTCCCACATCATTTGGTAGTAATTAAAATACTGCTTGGTCACCAATCGATTATTGCTTTCCTTCCATTTTAATTTATAATTAAAATACTAAAGATATCTATTTATATTCTTAATGATATTAGAATATAATAAATTTGATCAAGCTTCATCTGTAAAATTATACCTAGAAATAAATGAAGATCTAAAAAACAGATAACTAGAATGCAGGTATAAACTCACACCCTAACGAAGAGTCTAAGAATGGATCATAATCAGAAATTTCTTGCTCATAGCAGTCGATATTAAGCGATGATTTTCTTATTTCTAATGCCTAATCTGTAATTAAACCAAGCAAAGTTAAGGCTTAAGAGAAATCTATTGTTAAATGGACTCCTGTCGTGCTTGGTAAATTATTCCCAAACGTTATTTAGTCAAAAAAGTTCACATACAATTCTGGATAACTGCTAAACAGTGGCGAAGTCCCTGTACAAATCTAGAAGCTAACAGGTGGAGCAATCATAAAACTTCCTTAAGAAAAAATTCAAGAATATTTAGCTAGCAATGTTGATGTTTGTTACATATAAAATGATGATGAGCTTTGCAAATTCCTTGAAGCTTACCTTCAAAGTTTTCGACTTGCCAGAATCAGGAATAAACCAGTTATGAATAATTAAGAAAGCGACACAAGCAATAATATTACAGGAGGATGTAAAGTTGATGAGTAACGAGGAGCTCTTAGAGGCAGTCAAAATTTAATAGATGCTCTCAACGAGACAATAAAATAAAAAGGCAAATCCTAGAATTTAAGTAGCAATCCTTTTTTGAAGAAAAGAGAAGCTAAGCTCGCATGTAAGAAATTAGAGGTTATTAATCTATACTATAACGAGCAATTAAAACCTCGTCAAGTGGCTAAGAAATTGAGGATGGATGTGGATATAGTATATAAGACTATCGAAAAGTTTAAGTACGAGGTCAAGCATAAGATTCTTGATCCTGAACCACAAAAGAAAGTGGGGAGAAAAGGGGTTTGTGGGAACTAGCTCTTGCTTGATTCTATCCAGGCCTACCTAGAACAGAACGGAATTTACGAAGTTACAGGATAGAAGCTTCATAATTATTTATTGAACCTGGCTCAAACAAAGCCAGAGTGTAAGCTACTTAAGGTGCCTTGCGTTACCACTCTTCAAAAGATTCTGTGAGATAAGTTCCATCTAAGATATGGGAAAACTCAGGCTGCTAATACAAAGTATAGAGACCCGAACTTCAATGAGAAGAGGCTCTGGATTAGCAGGTTGTTGGCTCAGTTCTTATATGAGGATGCAGTTATCATTTCAGTTGATGAGAGCAACTTCCGATCGGACTCGATGCCCTCAAAGTAATGGAGCTTCAACATTAAAGATATGCATCGAGATTCTGCAAAATTACAGAAGCGATAAAAAAGGTTGCAAAATGATAGCATGATCCTCGCTAGCGATGACAGACTTTTGTATGGAAAAATGCTCCTCAAAATGAATCAAAGTTCTGATTCTTCAACTTCAAAATTCTCAGAGAGCTTCCACCTGGAAAAAATTGAAAATGTTGGGGAATAATTAGAGAAGGTTTCAAATTCATTTGACTTAGGGTTTTCTAAAAATTGTAATTAAAAGGTTGGAAATATTAAAAGTGGAAAATTCGGTATGGCTAAGTCAACTTCGTAAGCAATTAGCAATTTTGCAATGAAAAGCTTTATAGGACCTAAGGTAGGATAGGGGTTTAAGAAATATCCTAGACGCCAAAGAAACTTGTCAGCACTCCAATCTAAACTCATGGAGCGAAAGTTCTAAGGGGGTCAAAGTAGTCATCGAAAACCAGTAATTATAGTTAGAAAACCATTAAAAATACTAAGGTAATTATTAATGCATAATACTTTTAGGGAAATCCATAACTGAAACCATAAAAAAGCAAATTCAGACCCCTTCAATAAAAACTCGGCTTGCATTTACAAAGGACCTCTCCCCAATATTAGAGGTCCCTGAGACATCCAACTAAAAATTCAGCTTGACTAAAACTTTTCAGAGTTTCCGCATAAATAGTTCAGTGAAATCAGTGGTGTCTGAAGAAAATTCAGCTTCAAAAATGACGAAAGGTTTAACTCCTATTCTCGATAAAATATCAAAACTAAAACTAGAATCTTCGAGGAAGAAGTCTGTTGACCTAGGTGCCGAAACCAAGTTGGAAAGTCGGTTTGCGGTCACTCCTAGGAAATTAAAACTCTCAAGTAGCTTCCACAAAGACTCATCGAACCCTGGGTCAGAGCAGGAAACTTGCAGAGAGAAAGGGGCTCTTACTAAAAGCTTTGGCCCCAGCTATTTATAGACCCTCACTTAAAAAGCATTAGGAATACTAGAGCGAGATGAAGCAGAACCTGGGACACTATGGGATGAAAGTGAGAGAGTTGTTAATTAAGAAAAGCTCAACTAAGAGATAGCAATTCTCAATGTCTTATATTGCTGCGATTTCCTAGGATAGAATTATCTCCAGTCAAGTGATAGAAGGAGCTTTTGACTCAGTTCTCTTTGAAAACTTTATCTACCATACCTTACGCAGTGTAAGAACTGACAAAGAACTACACTCGAAGAAAGTGGTCCTGCTGATGGACAACGCAGTCATTCATAAATATTCAGAGATGTTAGCCACAGCCAGAAAGTTTAAAGTGAATGTGCTCTTCAACGCCGAATACTCGCCTTGGCGCAATCCAATTGAGCAGTTATTCTCCTTTACAAAGAAGGAGATGAAGATGGACACTATTCAGAACAAGTAAGTTTTAATGGGCTTTACACTTTTAGGCAGCAATTGGTGAAGAGGGTTGCTGAAATCGTTCAGAATTTAAGAAAAGAAGACATCCAGGGGATGTGAACATTCAGTATCAAGAAGTGGATTCACACTCTTTGGTTCGGTTTTGTGTGATGATGTTTGTTTCATAGCTGAAAAAGTGTATAAAACCTGTTTCCCTTTACAATTTCCCCTATCATGTCAGTTTTAAATTCATCTCAGATCATTATAATTAATAACACTATTTATATTTTACTTAAAAATGTCCTAATTCACTCTTTACAACACTCAATTCTAAAATACTACTTCTATTTCACATTAGCACTCTTAAATAGGCCATTTCCTTCGCGATTATACTTAGTTGAATTTGCCTTTATATAATCGCAATTATGCATGAGTGCCTTATTTGTCAAAACTTCCAAATTTTAATGGAGTTACCCTACTTTCAAGCCTCTTTTCGGTAAATGAGAGAGGTTTTAATGAAAAGTCCCTATTTTGCTCTAAACTACGTAAGTCTCTAAAATCGCTAATTTCGCAAATCTCCAAACTTCCCTAATTATACAGACCCCTAAATTGAAATGTATCAATTTTTACAAATACATATATAATTTTGACTAGTCCCCTAATTTTTTTTGACCAACTACTAATAAAAAAATGACACATGGCAACAAAAACACAGGGGTTTTGAAATTGAGGGGATTTGAGGTTTACGCATTTTACCATTGGTCTAATTATATTATTTATTTAATTTTAATTTTATTTTCACAATTTCCTGATTCAATCAATTACAATAATTCAAATTAATTTTATATAAAGAAAAAATTGAATAAATTAATATATTTATAAATAAAATTAAATATTTTTAGATTTTATATTTATTCCGATATAATAACATGCAAATCTTTCTATATGAGCACAAAATCATATAAAAATAATATATTTTTTATTTAATAAAATTTTCGATAATGTTAAAAAAATTAAAAAACATTTAATTTAAGAATTTTTTTTTAGAATAATTTATTGATAAAATTTCTGAAGATAAGGTAGATTATGATTACAGATTAATGCTAAAATACAAATTAAAGTGAATATAGTGTTTGAGAGCTTAAAAAGGTTTTATTTTTTCTCATAAATATTGATAATATATGCTTGAAAGTTAAGATATACCAATTATAATAAATTCCAAACATTAAGAATTAATCCTTATAACTTTATATTTTTAATATTCATTTTTTTCTCAATAACGAATTGACTCTTTTAATAAATATTGGTTAGCTTATAGCAAATAACTTATTTATAATTATTTTATTTTATTTTCTATTTTTATTTAAAGAATATTATCATAATGAAGTGTGGATTATATCAATTAATATTTAAACCTCTGTATATTAATTTCACTCTTGAATAATATTGTTCAATATAAAACTTTTGTTTATTATTTAAGTAATTTTTAAATCTTAGTAAACTGTTCTCATTTCAATTTATAATTTAAGATGATTTCTAATTTTTCGAATAGATTTTTAAATTTAAATTATTCTTAACAATCTTTTAGAAAATATTTATAATAATTAAGGAATAAGAATTTAATTATTCTCATCATTCTAATCTGCAAAGATTCTCAAACATTCTTTAATAGGGCTTTAAATATCATTAGGAAGAGCGAATTTACCTAATATATTTATTAACAATTAACAATCTAATATACATTTAAATTAAAATTATATATATATCAATAGTAAAATGCCAAAGAAAACTAGCAAATAGATTAAGCAGTCAAAAGAAACTCAGGTATCACATATTTATAAATAGCATAATATATATTCAATTCTTTTGATAATAAACTATATAATAAAAATTTACCAATAAATAACATATTATATTAAATTTTTAGAATCTTACTATGCAATAATTTATTTGAATTTTTTCGAATAAAATAGAGTTCTTATTCTTTAGTAGTTTAATAAGGAACTTAGATAAAATTTTTGATAATTAATAAATTATCGAATAAATTCATTTAATATTTAAAATAATTTTTGTTACTTAATCATAATTTAATTGCAGGTTAACAAAAAATAAAAAAGGAATTCAAAATTATTTCCTAAATTTCTCTAATTAGAAAGAAATTTTAATTATATTTATAAATTTTAAGAGCAAAACAATAAATTAATAAAATAAAAAGATATTTAGAAAATTCTTATGATTTAATAATTTTATGACCAAATTTTATTATTTCAAATTTTATATGAATTTATAATTAATATTGAAGTCTAGAAAAAAGAAATTAAGAAGAACTATTTGTCAGAAGAGACTCAGCAGGGAAATTAATCAGATACTTATGAGCATTTCGAAAACTTAACCTATTAAAGTCTAACAGGAATTAAAATTGCATCTATAAATAAATAATATAAATATTATTTTATCAATTCTTTCCAACTCTCATATATAGCATTTTCTGTTACAAAAAAAGATTTAAAATGAATGAATTTTCTTTTAAAATTTTCATGAATATTTCATACAAAAAATATAATGCATCTAAAACCACGTCATCATGCGTTAATCTTTAAATGAACAATCGAGGCAGGGCAAGCCCAAATCTCTCTCCCAAAAATCGGGACTCTAAAGTAAAAGACTAAGCTTAGTAGTATTAAATTGTTTATTATAAAAGCTTTTGATAAAACCTTATTAATTAAAGCTAATGATCATTTCGATGGCTTAGCAAGTGCTCAGACTCTCAAGAGTACCCCAAACAGGAAAGAGTCTGATATTTTATTGTAAAAATTTATTTATTAAATTATAAAATTTAAAGTGAATTTGACATTAAATAATAGCTAAAACGAAGAAGAAAATTAGTCTCAAATTGTCTAGACAGCTGATCAGTAGACATTAGTTTAAACTCCTAAATAGCTATAAACATTAGAATAAGAGTTAGAAAATGAGGAATTAAAACTCAAGAAGATTAATTTGAGAATCAGAAACACTATGGGTAAGCATTATACATAAAATGAAGCAGTATTTAATAAACTTTCATATATAGGTGCTGTTCTTATGTCAAGTGGATTGGCAATTATTTGTATGGGACATCTTTTTAAACTGTATTTATTACAATTTTGTGATAATAAGAGGTGCTAAATTCTTTATAAATCAAAATTACAATTCTAAAAATCAAAAACCACTTTATAATTTATCATTATAACTTAAACTTTTAAGTTTACCTAGGTTCTTATAGTTTTCATTATATTCAATATCTACAATGAGATCTTAAGTAAGTAGAATACGTAATATAATTACTATGAAGATTTCCAACGATTAAAATATTCATAATATAAAAGCACATATATAATAGTCAGTAACTTATTCTCAAATTTAGGTGTCACTGATAATATCGAGGCAAATAAGAAAACAAAGTTCGGATAAACTTATATAATTAGTTAATTTAAATCATATTTTATAATCTGATAAATAATTTTCCTTAATTAAATATAAATGTAAACAATTATATTTCAGCAATTTATAATCAATAGAATTGCATAAAATCTTGCATGTTAAATGAAGATCAACATTCTATATCTAGATTAATTTTGGATTAAATAAATTAATTGTATAATCTACAATTAAACTTTGTTTACTTTAATAAGTATCTCTTTAAAGTTAATAATTGCATAAGATTCTTAAAATTAATGATTAATTCGTCAGTTTTTAAGAAATAAATGAGTTTAAAACTTTACGTATTAGACAAGTAAATATAGCCAACATAAATATAGTATAAAATATTAATTTAATATAATCAATACAGTACTTGAACCTTCTAATCATGCAATTTTTGTTTTTTCCTCATTTCGTGATTAAAAGATCATTCCTTGATGACATTCAACAATTTACATATATAGTTTTACTTTTTTACATTTATTTAATAAGTGATTTATAAAACATAAGACAAATACAGCAATTTATAATGAAAATTAATAAATATAATTAGGATGAATATTGACAAGAAACGATATGGAAATATAGAAGCAGTTTCATTGACAATCAACTTCCTTATTATCTCCATATTCCATATTTAAATGTCTTGACCTCTTCTTTTTGTTACATGAGAATTGTATGTCTTTCCCTTCGCTATTTTTACTTGGTTGAATTACTGTAAAAAAACTTCTAGATATATTTTTTAATCTTACATCTTTTGTGATGGTACAGACCTTCAGCTTGATGTAAATAATTCTCTATTTTTATTGATACTAATTTAATTTTTATTTATCTATTTTATTATTATTTTTCATAATTACCTAGGGAGAAACATTCCTATAGCTTATCTTCTTCAAGTATCACTTCCTGATCAGCATTCTATTGCTAGCATTTAGTTTGGTCTTCGTATCTATAAACCTCATTAGATATAACAATTTCAACTATCAAGTGTGCATTTATTTCAAAATGTTTGTTACATTATTGAAAATAATGTTTTAAAGTGACAGCTTGGGCAAAATCAATCTTGATGTCCCTGATTCTTACATTCAGCGCATCATGCTACTTCTACTCGCTCTTCTAAGGCTACTTTTGGTTCATTTTCAGCATCTTCGCAGTAGCATGGAACGATATCTTTGCTCATTAAGTCGGACTCAGATGTGGCAGAACTCCATTGATCTCTCTATCTCCAAAGAAAACTAGAGAGGGCTTTATTGGTGGAATTATTGGCAGTTTGATTGTTGGCTTCATTTGCTCAAAGTAAACTTAAAATATTGACAGTAAGCATGCAATAATATTTGAATTTTGGATATATATATAGTCTAGATTTTATCAGAGTTTACATTTCACAGGTTATGTTCTTTGTCTGCCCTAAAAGCGATTTGGACTTCGCTGTTTTCCCAAAGAACAATTGTGAGATACCAGTAGTTTTCGTTCCCAGACTTGAGGTATTTGATATGGGAATCTTTGGAGAATTTTCAATAAACATTGCACCAGTTTAGATTCATGCCTTCGTTATAACTCTATGGGTTGCCTTTATCGCTCCATTTGGTGGATTCTTAGCAAGCGGATTTAAGAGAGCCTTCAAAGTCAAGGATTTTGCTTTAAAAATTTATATACTTCAATCTGTATAATAAAGGATTACTTTAACTTGATTTAATTTTGCAGATAAGATCCCAGGTCATGGTGGAGTGACTGATAGATTCGACTGCAAGATTCTTACTGGTGCTTTCATATTCTTCTACCTAACTCAAATCGTGTATCGCGAAGAAACTAATGTGGAATCAGCTTATAAACATTTCCAGCAAATGGAATTAAACGATCAAACAAGATTGCTAAACTAACTCACTCAAATGTTCTCTAATCTTAATAAACTTATATAGGTAGAAATAGATAATTGTCTTTTTATTTTTTCGAATATATTGATAAAATGTTTAACACCTAGATGGTATTATGATTGATTGTATATAAAAAAAAGTATTCAGAATTATTTTAAAATGAGACGTATCGATATTACAATAGATTTTCAGCTTAGTATTTTATTAACATTATTTCGTTTTTAATTCTCTCACACATATATTTCTTTTCACTCAGAGCTTAAATTATTATGTAGAATTAGAATTTATTAAATTAATCTTTATTAAGTGCATGAAATACATTTTAAAATAGAAGGGAAATTTATTATATTATCGTTTGCAATATCATAATATTTAAATGTCTTAGTTAAGCAAATCTTAGTTGAGGGGACCTTGTGAATCAACCCTTCCTCTGCTCTCCCCTCTCTTCTTCTCCTATATTATAGATGCCAAATTTTTCACGATTTTCTTGCCTTAATTAAAAGTTTAGTTCACTTGATGTCTGGATTCACTAATATTCATAGTTTTTGAGAATGGGTCTTCCAGATTTCTTGGTCTACTTACGCTTTAGTACTTAGAGCTGTTGTTCTCATTAAAAATATGTTAATTAATTATAGTATCGGTTAAAACAAAAAAAAACCTAAGTTTATATTCCTATGTGAAATAAATAAATTCATAAGTTCACAATGTTTCTGGTTTGATTTTAAATTGTTTAATGTTGAGAATCAAAGTCTGACCAAAATGTTTCATACAATTTATCTCTATGCTTCCCATCTTTTTGAGTTTTAAAATCACATTATAAATATTTTTTAATTTTAATCGCTTTAACTATAAATACAATTAGAATTTCAAGCTGTATTTTCTTGTGATCAGAGTTAGTCAAGAACTTATTTCTGTTAATTTTATCAGCCAGACTAATGGAATTCTCTACAACTGATCCAGCTAACATTGATTAATTAAGTTTGCTAATAGCATACTGTTACTACCCATTATGGAAAGTTTAGTTCAATTACTTTCCAAGTCTTTTCTGAGTTATAAATGCTGAGTCATTCGAGGTTTTTACATTGCTGATTGATGTGTCAAAATTAGTCTAGGCTAGAGCGAGATACTACGGTTAGTTAGTGTTATTAGGAAGGTCTCTTTTAGTTAAGATAACCGAATCTCCTTCATTATTGTGAACTGAAATTTCATGATTTCTAGAAGCCCCGGCACCTACCAACGATTGATTGTACTTTAAGCTATCCTAGTGATCATAATTGGCTATTTATTCTTAAACGCTTAAGTCTATGGTCACAGGCTTTTTATTTTTCAAGTAGTTTTATAGGATGTCTGGGACCGTGGGTGCTTCCATTTCTTTCTTCCATATTTCGATGACTCTGTCATCTCTCTTCTTTTTAGTCTTTAACCTCATATTAGTGGTCGTCTATCTGGGACTATGACCATCTAGCGATGTTTTTAAGAAATTAAGTCTTTTAAGCATAAGTATATCATTAGTTTTATGCTGTAAACCAAGTGAGAGATCGTTTAAGTTCTAAGTTTATGTCTTCTCTAATAATAAAGGCTTGGGATTTAGAGCTTAATTATTAAGAAGATTGGGTAATTATGGAGTTTGTAAGTTAGCTCTGGCATCAATAGTATTTGATCTATCTATAGTCTTAGAGAGTGTAGACTTTTACAAGTCTAAGTTTGTAAGATTGGTCTATTCCAAAGAAAAGATAAGTTTCTTCATTAAGTCCCTCACATATTCATACTCCTTTATTCTGATATCCTCCTCTTCATGAAGTCTAGTCTCTAAAGCATAAAGTCTGGCTTCATTCAAAGAAGTGGGTTCTATTAGTATTTTTGACCAATCAGCATATTTCTGATTAAGCACTTTCATATTGATTTTAAGTTCTTCCAAGTCCACATCATACCTCTCGAAATAGTTCGTGATTACTTCCTTCACTTTGTTAAACTTTTTCTCATACTTTTCTTATATCTCCATTCTTTTTTAGTTTAAGTCAGTCGCTGTATCGTCAACAAAAACCTTCATTTCATTTAAGTATGTTGTTGTCTTATTCATTATGTTAAGCTCTTTTTGTTCTATTGATTCTTTTGTGTAAGTTTTGAATAGGTCTATGTTTATCGTTATGGAATCGAATTACTGAGTCGTAAATTTATCAATCTCCTTAATTCTAAAAAGAAGAATTTCATTTAATATGTATGTATTTTTAAATTAAGCACAATTAAATTAAATTACAATTTGTATGTATCTCCTATATTTTCTGTTTCAATTCACTGCATGAAAGCTCAAGCAACATATTCATATTATCCTTTTCCTATTAGATTTTCTAATGAGTTTTATCATTCATGACTCTCACTGAATCATGAAACTTAACTGTATCTTTTTGGAAATCTTATAATTTAAGAATGTAGTCGTTATGCATTGAAATTCTGTTGCCAAGCTCGGCTTGTTTCTGTTCGTTGTATTATTGCTAAAGTTGGCTTAAAAAATTATAAAAATTTTCATTACAATCGATATTAGAACAAATAATTATAATTATTATATATACATTTATATGCTGTGATCTTACATTTGCTCTATCTTTTTATCAATATGAGCTGTTCTTTCATCTACATATGACCTTAATTTAAATAATTTATATATAATTCTCTGATAATAATTTATTTTTATCCCTTAAAGCCTCATCAGTCATAATAAGTTGCTTGATGTTATTCTCACAACTTTTAACTAGTTTTTGAGTGTCTGCAAATTCATGAGAAAGTCTTGATCTATTCAAGTGTATATAGAACAAATCCCTCACTTAGTTCAATGAATAATGACGAGGTTAATGATAAAAAAAACTAATTATAATGTCATATATCATATTTTTATAATTTTATTTAATTAAGGTTGAGATTGAAACTCTGCCTTTGTGTGGTCTTCATGAAGATAGGTCTAGTATTCAAAATGCTTGGCAGCAGGCATCTCATAAAGATGATACATGCTCTCATTCAAATTCCTCACCATCTTCTCCTAAACTTAATAAATCAGCAAAATAGTCAATAATTTTGCAAATTTTGCATCATTAATGAGGTATTAAGCAAAAATAAATGAAGAGTTTATTCTTCTTTGATGTGAGAGTTAATTTTATCCACACTTGTATCCAAACCCACAATTTTATTATTAATTAGGGTTTTCTCTGTTAAATCTGTGTTTCTTGACTCTTTTATTTAATCAATTATAGTCTATAAACAAGATATTCAATGAATTATTAGAAAAAAAAATATGATACTGTATTTAATTGTAACTTCTTTATATTGGTAATTAAGATCATCTCTGATGCTTTCAGTACTCTCTCTTTCACTCACTTCCTTGCAGAACCCAGCCAAACCATCGATATATTTACTCTAATAGAACAAAAATCTAATTAAAATTATTTTACGAGAATTTTCTCCCAAAGAACACCAAAAAAATTAAAATAATTTAAAAATCTGGGAAGGATTCCTGGAATATTATCCCATTCATGTTTGCTGTAGCTGAAATCCACATATTCTAAACAATTTTTAACTTCTTAATGTAGATAGTCATCTAATAGTTTCTCCTGAGACTCCCATTCATGCATTGGCTTCATTAGATGAGTGTATTTATTTGTTCATAATATTCTTAATAAACCCAACTATTTACCATTTTTTGGCATTTATTAATATTAGTGTTTTCTGAAGGAGATGGATCTATGGGAATGGGATTTAAGACTAACCCAGATGTCGCATTTGGAGAAGTATCTAATAAAAGAAGTTAGTAAATATTTAGTAATATAAAAAACATACTGGATGATAGATTCTGAGGAATAAAAAAAAAATATTGTTATTGCTGTTAGAGAAAGGATTTATATTGGTCCTATTTACTAATTCACTCTTTAATATTATTAATTTATTTCTAAATGTTTTGAAGTTTATTTCTATTTTGAGAAAGCAGTAGATACGCATTTAAAATAGATATATTTGTAATTAAATTAATAGTGATTGAAAGTATTCATAGTACTCGATACTAATCTACTTTCTCATTTGTTTTTATTTGATCATATAAGAATGATTTACTAAAATTATTTGATGATTTGGCTCATATAGTAGGGTGATGGAAACTTCTACTGTTATGAGTTTACTGACTACTTTCTCATTATTATATATTTTAATTAATTAAGGACAGTTACTTATTTAAAAAAGATTATTATACATTATTGTAAGTTCTTTTGCTTGAAATATTCACAAGCCTGAGCGATGTAGTCATACCTGCAATTAAAGACAGGGTTTATTCTTCTCAATTTTCTCTCAAAATTATTTGAAGAGTTACTCAGTGAATTAACTGCGTGTTAAGATTTAAATAAGGCGTCCTCAATATTTTTGAAATTATTTTAAAACAGATTAGATTCAAGCTGGTTAAATTATAAATTAGTTAAGCAATTTATAAGGCTGTAATTCACCATGAATTATTAGCAAATTATAAAATTTCAAATGTCATTTTAGTTGAGAATAAAATGGTATGCATTTAACTATAATAAATTCTAAAAATCTGATAGTTTTGTTTCATTCTCTACTAACGAACTCATAAATTTTTTAAATATTAAATTATTAATTATCCAGAAAATTTGCTTCATGAATCTGGAAAGGAGAAACTTATGGGCTACTCTAAAAATCTAAAATATCGCGTACCTCCTCTGAAGATGAAGCTCTAGAATTTTTCATCGGGGAATCTACAGTTGAGACAGAAAGGTTTGAATAAGATAGCTGATTACTTGATTTGAAGTGTTATTAGGTTAGTTCGTATTTCAGAGTGTCAAAGTCTTATTCATTTCCTGTAAAGTTTAAAGCAATATTTAGTTAAGGGTCGTGAGAGTGAAGTCTATTGTAGTCACTTTAATCATATAAAATAAAATAATGTGCTCTCATATAATATTATGAATTAAGTTAATACTGTGAAGATGAGAGCCCTGAAACAGAATAAAAGCTGTGATAAATGTCTGGATTCTTGTCTGGTTTATAATTTAATTACATTAGATCATTAAAAGTTAATCTTATATCTTTCACACCTCCCTTTTCATTTTAGCAGCAGATCTTAACATAACCTTGTGCAGCCTCGATGTTATAAAGCCAATCAAAACCCCAAAACCCCTTAGTGAGGTTTATAAGTGCTTTGATTTGTAGGGTATAGTTGGGGTCTTATTGGGGTTAGTAGAGAAATTAGGTCTATTTACAAAATGAGAAATAGAAATTAGCGAAATTTAGGGTCGATTTATGATGAGAAATATTTAGATTTACTGCTTCAGCTTAGGTATGGTACGAGTATTAATATCGATTAAGTCAAACCAGTATTGAATTATGCAGCTATTGCAAAGCTCTTACACAAGAGTGGCTCTACTGTTAGGTATCACTGCATGTTAGCTGTTTAGCATTTTAATTCTGGTACTTGAAAGCATCCTGCTTGAAAATAAAAGTTCTCACAGCATCATATTGAATACCTCTATTACTCTAAGACTTTAAAGTATTGGGCACACTTTCCTCTAGACTATCGAGCTGTAATGTTTCATCGCAAGTTTCCTGATATGCGCATCTCTCCTTAGACTATAGCCAACATTTATAAAATAAATGGTATTTCTTTCAAGACTGTCAACAGAGTGAAGAGAGTGATTGATTTTACAGTGCCATTTTATAAGTAATAATTTAAACTATATATATGATTAAATGCAGAGAGCTATTGATAATAACATCAAGTTCATACATGCAGATGAAGCTGTGTTTACTTTCAACACTTTTATTAATAAGTCTAGGTATAAGAAGTATGATAATATAGAAGTTTATGACTAAAAAGTGAAGGTAGTTACCCATGCAATTTTAGCTAGTATAAGTGAAGATTCAGGCTTAGAGAGTTATGTGATTCACCCTCGCTCTATTAAGCGCGAGAGTAGTATATAGAGTTCCTACATAAGCTCAGAGAGAAGTATAGCAACCAAGAGATCATTCTGTTTGTTGATAACCTTTCATTTCATCAGACTAAGGAGTCTAAGAAAGCTTATGAAGACCTAAACATAACTCCAGTTTATAACGTTCCTTATAGTCCTTAATTTAATGGAATAGAATTCTACTGGAGTTAAATCAAGACTCACTACAAGAAGCTGCTGCTGTATCAATCTTATGCATGACTTGCCTATCGATACAGTAGACTTGATTCAAAGCAACTGTAAGAGAGTAAGCGTGGATAAGACAACAGCTTGTGCGAGAGAAGGAAGAATGAATGTTTATAAATAAGTTTTAGATTTAAACGAATGAATATATTCACATATTAAATTGGCCCATAAAGGGGTTTGGCTTCTCTTTCTTCTCCTCTTCTTATGGCTTGCTTGGACCCATATTTCTTCTCTTGGTGCCAGCTCCTGAATCTATGTTCATTTCTTCTGGCTTTTAGGCATCTTTATAAAGTCTTTTGCTCACTTCATAAATAGTCTATGACTTTCTCTCTCTGTGAACCTTCGCATGCTCTTTCATTAGGAATATACCAGTTCCAGGTTTCCCTACAAAGTTAAGAATCAAAGCTTACTAGAGAGGAATGGGTGCCTCTTAAGCTCAGCGAGCCAGGTCTCGCTTATTAGTATGCCTTGCTTCTTTTAATCTTCAGGAGAAATAGAGTAGCGTTTTTGTGAGCTTCTTCAATGATTTCTCTGAGATAACTCTCTCTTAAAGTGCCAAGAACTCCAAAGAAGAAGCTCCTTTCTGGAAGCTTGTTAGAGAGTTGTTTCTTGGTAGGAAGATAAACTACCAACTCTTCATCTTTCATCGCAACCTCGTAGAGATTAGTAACTGAAATCTCTGGGTAGTTTGGTATATCTATCAACTTAATTTCACTGTTTTTGAAGGCTTTCTTCTCATCGCAGAGTATAGCTTTTAAGAATGAAATTTTGGTACATTCCATCGTTGGAAGGAATAAACCCACTATAGTATATGATTAAGTATATGTCACATGCATACCATGCTAAGTGAGGTATCGATAGATATCTTTCTTGCTTCTAAATCTTGAGATAATTTCTTAAGCTTCAACCCTCTTCATTGAAGTACTTATAGATTCCATCCTTGTTCCTTCTCTTGTTATTGAATTTCAAATTTTAATATATAGAGTTCTGGATCCTACTGTTAAAAATCTTAGTATTAAATATGGGCATCTTATTGGAGGTCAACCTGCTAAGGATACGTGGAGAAAGCTGGCAGAAGGTGTAACATACTTCAGAGATGGAGCTCCATTTTTATCAATTTAGTTCCATTAAATTAGTACTAAATTTGTTTAAATTTGATTAGTACCGGTACTAAATTCGTTTAAATTTAGTTGGTACCAATTTAATAGTACCAATACTTAATTAGTACCTAGTTTTTAACTAATGAGGTTTTAATGGAAAAGTTCCAAAATGGTTCAAAACCTAATTGGTACCAGTACCAACCTGAAATTTTTCTCAGTTGGTACCAAAATTAAAAATATTAAGCATAAAATTAGAAAATTTATAGTTATAAACTAAGTATAAATATCATGTCTAACACCTAAGAATCAACCATTGTTGTTGCAGTGCCAGCTCCTATACAAAGTTAGTATAGCCAGTGAGGTTTTACTTATTAATAATAGAAATTTAAATTTGAATTTAATCATGGCGGCTAACTTAAATCGTAAGGCAGTTTCTCTTGGAACAGGTTAATCATTGCTCAACTTTGGCTCCTCCAAGAAACCAGAAGTAATTTATATTGAAAAGGAGATAGAGCTAAGAGCTTTAGAGTTTGAAGCTGAGGTCTTTAAAATTTAAGTTTAAAACAAGAAGTAGATTGTAGAGATGGGAGTTTAAACATATGTTGAATTGGTTGAGGAAGATAAGGAACAGCAACCAATAGAATAAATTAAAACATTTTAATGTGAAGACTGCTAAAATTTCTTCTCAACTGAGTCTAGCTTGAAGAGACACATCAAAGAGGTACACTCTGGTAGAGCTAAGATCTACTTCAAGCATGATAAAGTAGATGGTAGATACTAATGCACTACCTGCATGAAGTCTTATACGCACTAAGCTAAAGTAAAGAGACATATGCAAAAGCATAATCTAAGCGAATTCCTGATTAAAGATGAGGAAACTTAAAAGCTTGTACCTGCTAAAAGAAAAAATAACTCTCTTTATTCACAAATAGAGCAGTATGAGAGACTTAAGAGATAGAAGCGGTTTGAGTCAATGAACCAACCAGCAAATGGTATGTATATTGCATGCTTAAGAGAGAGCAATGTATATACCTGCATTAAATGCTGTCGACATAAGCAGCTGTATTGAAAACTATTTGAATATTGACGTACCTAACAAGGTAAAACTTATAGTTGTTGATGAATTCGCATACAAGATATATCCATTCAAGTATCTCATTAAGAACGAGCAATATTAAAATGAGTTTGCAAATGAATACATACTGAGAGAGGCTTTGAAAAGATAATGCAAGAACTTAGCTAAGCTCGACGGAGTTATACTTGGTCATGGTTTTATTGCATTGAGACTCAAGAAGTTTGAAATGACTCTAAGAGAGTATCTCTATCATAATAGATATCCTGATGATTTGAATGAGATACTCACAGATACGACTAAGGGTGTGAAAGAGCTCCATGATCTAGGGTATGTTCATAGAGATTTGAAGCCAGAAAATGTAATGCTAAATATCTGCCCTTTAAAAGTAGTAGTCATAGATTTCAACAGAGCAATAAGACAAGAGATAATAACTTTAGCTAAGGTTTTAGGCACTCCAGGATACTTCCTTATAAGAGAGAAATGGACAAATGACTCTGTATAATGGGATGTTTGGGCGGTAGCTGCAATTATCTTAGAGTGCGATATGGAAAGTATGTCTTACTTAGGAACAAAACAAGAGAAATAATCAATAAGTTTGGCTGCTAAACATATTAAGCAAGATGAAATATGCAATGAAATTAAGAAGATAGTTGAGATGGTCATCGTAAAAGCTCCAGCATATCCACGATAATCATTGGATGATATACTAGAACAACTACAGACTGCTAAATTCAAGAGGTATCACAAAGATAAGCAGATACAATTTGTTTGAATTAAGTACAGTAATACTCATTAAATATTCATTAAATTCATAAAAAACATGCGTTTTCTCTACTAGCCCCAATAAGACCCCAACTATACCCTACAAATCAAAGCACTTATAAACCTCACTAAGGGGTTTTGGGGTTTTGAATGTCCATCAAGATTGCCTTATCCTTTCATTGCAATGTCGAAGAGTTCGAAGCAAGTACCAATCCAAAACCCATAACATGAATCCACAACTTTATTTATCCTGCCATTGAACCCTCCCTCTTCAATCATCTGCCTACTACTAAGCCACTCAATCAGTCTATCTAAATTGAGCTTGTGAGTCTCATTTATCAAAATTAGAGAAGCAAGTCCGCAAAATGCATATGCTCCTTAAGCCTCGCCATATTAAACATTTGCGAGACCTCCTTCATAGGTTTAGTGACGAGCAATCAAATCTCCAACTCCTTCAATTAAGTCTTAATCAAGAATGTTTAAAATTTTGGCAATTACCATTGCACAGTAGATCCCTCTTAAATCATTCTCTCCGTTTTCATGGACTTAAAAGCTATTCTGTGGGGCTGTGACAATTTTTTGAAGAGACTGCTTTAAATGAGATTTTTCTGATTAATTATTAAGAAGGATTTTATTTTTCATGGAGATTAGAAAATCTTTCATTCCACTAACATTAATTAAATCAAAAGCCTCATGAGTGCCGATATTGATCATAAAATCTACTTTATTAAATATAAATTTGCTTAGAAACTCATTTTAATATATTAACTAGTGTAAGCACAGCCGCATATGATGCTATTAAATTGCTAGAATGTCCAGGTGCTCCCCCAAAACCCCCTCTTGGATTTTGTAGTTATCTCAGCATTTCTACAATCTGTCTTTTTTCTGAATTTTATAGTTTTATTTCTTCCTTTTCCAAGATTGAAGTTTTCAAGTGAAATTATTTAGTATTCCAAATATAATGATTTACAATAGATTGATTATTGAATTTAAAATTATTTATATTATTAGTGAAGTAGTAAACCAATAGAGAAACCAAGGCTGACATGAATCATTTTTTTAAGCTTTAGCTGGTAAATTTGCATAAGCTTTTCTAACAAAAAATGCATGTTTTTCATTCAAAAATTCTGGGATTTAGTTCCTGCAGGATTTGGCATCA
>ARYC01020004.1:0-16420 GCA_000711775.1 Oxytricha trifallax
CATTGATCTCTCTATCTCCAAAGAAAACTAGAGAGGGCTTTATTGGTGGAATTATTGGCAGTTTGATTGTTGGCTTCATTTGCTCAAAGTAAACTTAAAATATTGACAGTAAGCATGCAATAATATTTGAATTTTGGATATATATATAGTCTAGATTTTATCAGAGTTTACATTTCACAGGTTATGTTCTTTGTCTGCCCTAAAAGCGATTTGGACTTCGCTGTTTTCCCAAAGAACAATTGTGAGATACCAGTAGTTTTCGTTCCCAGACTTGAGGTATTTGATATGGGAATCTTTGGAGAATTTTCAATAAACATTGCACCAGTTTAGATTCATGCCTTCGTTATAACTCTATGGGTTGCCTTTATCGCTCCATTTGGTGGATTCTTAGCAAGCGGATTTAAGAGAGCCTTCAAAGTCAAGGATTTTGCTTTAAAAATTTATATACTTCAATCTGTATAATAAAGGATTACTTTAACTTGATTTAATTTTGCAGATAAGATCCCAGGTCATGGTGGAGTGACTGATAGATTCGACTGCAAGATTCTTACTGGTGCTTTCATATTCTTCTACCTAACTCAAATCGTGTATCGCGAAGAAACTAATGTGGAATCAGCTTATAAACATTTCCAGCAAATGGAATTAAACGATCAAACAAGATTGCTAAACTAACTCACTCAAATGTTCTCTAATCTTAATAAACTTATATAGGTAGAAATAGATAATTGTCTTTTTATTTTTTCGAATATATTGATAAAATGTTTAACACCTAGATGGTATTATGATTGATTGTATATAAAAAAAAGTATTCAGAATTATTTTAAAATGAGACGTATCGATATTACAATAGATTTTCAGCTTAGTATTTTATTAACATTATTTCGTTTTTAATTCTCTCACACATATATTTCTTTTCACTCAGAGCTTAAATTATTATGTAGAATTAGAATTTATTAAATTAATCTTTATTAAGTGCATGAAATACATTTTAAAATAGAAGGGAAATTTATTATATTATCGTTTGCAATATCATAATATTTAAATGTCTTAGTTAAGCAAATCTTAGTTGAGGGGACCTTGTGAATCAACCCTTCCTCTGCTCTCCCCTCTCTTCTTCTCCTATATTATAGATGCCAAATTTTTCACGATTTTCTTGCCTTAATTAAAAGTTTAGTTCACTTGATGTCTGGATTCACTAATATTCATAGTTTTTGAGAATGGGTCTTCCAGATTTCTTGGTCTACTTACGCTTTAGTACTTAGAGCTGTTGTTCTCATTAAAAATATGTTAATTAATTATAGTATCGGTTAAAACAAAAAAAAACCTAAGTTTATATTCCTATGTGAAATAAATAAATTCATAAGTTCACAATGTTTCTGGTTTGATTTTAAATTGTTTAATGTTGAGAATCAAAGTCTGACCAAAATGTTTCATACAATTTATCTCTATGCTTCCCATCTTTTTGAGTTTTAAAATCACATTATAAATATTTTTTAATTTTAATCGCTTTAACTATAAATACAATTAGAATTTCAAGCTGTATTTTCTTGTGATCAGAGTTAGTCAAGAACTTATTTCTGTTAATTTTATCAGCCAGACTAATGGAATTCTCTACAACTGATCCAGCTAACATTGATTAATTAAGTTTGCTAATAGCATACTGTTACTACCCATTATGGAAAGTTTAGTTCAATTACTTTCCAAGTCTTTTCTGAGTTATAAATGCTGAGTCATTCGAGGTTTTTACATTGCTGATTGATGTGTCAAAATTAGTCTAGGCTAGAGCGAGATACTACGGTTAGTTAGTGTTATTAGGAAGGTCTCTTTTAGTTAAGATAACCGAATCTCCTTCATTATTGTGAACTGAAATTTCATGATTTCTAGAAGCCCCGGCACCTACCAACGATTGATTGTACTTTAAGCTATCCTAGTGATCATAATTGGCTATTTATTCTTAAACGCTTAAGTCTATGGTCACAGGCTTTTTATTTTTCAAGTAGTTTTATAGGATGTCTGGGACCGTGGGTGCTTCCATTTCTTTCTTCCATATTTCGATGACTCTGTCATCTCTCTTCTTTTTAGTCTTTAACCTCATATTAGTGGTCGTCTATCTGGGACTATGACCATCTAGCGATGTTTTTAAGAAATTAAGTCTTTTAAGCATAAGTATATCATTAGTTTTATGCTGTAAACCAAGTGAGAGATCGTTTAAGTTCTAAGTTTATGTCTTCTCTAATAATAAAGGCTTGGGATTTAGAGCTTAATTATTAAGAAGATTGGGTAATTATGGAGTTTGTAAGTTAGCTCTGGCATCAATAGTATTTGATCTATCTATAGTCTTAGAGAGTGTAGACTTTTACAAGTCTAAGTTTGTAAGATTGGTCTATTCCAAAGAAAAGATAAGTTTCTTCATTAAGTCCCTCACATATTCATACTCCTTTATTCTGATATCCTCCTCTTCATGAAGTCTAGTCTCTAAAGCATAAAGTCTGGCTTCATTCAAAGAAGTGGGTTCTATTAGTATTTTTGACCAATCAGCATATTTCTGATTAAGCACTTTCATATTGATTTTAAGTTCTTCCAAGTCCACATCATACCTCTCGAAATAGTTCGTGATTACTTCCTTCACTTTGTTAAACTTTTTCTCATACTTTTCTTATATCTCCATTCTTTTTTAGTTTAAGTCAGTCGCTGTATCGTCAACAAAAACCTTCATTTCATTTAAGTATGTTGTTGTCTTATTCATTATGTTAAGCTCTTTTTGTTCTATTGATTCTTTTGTGTAAGTTTTGAATAGGTCTATGTTTATCGTTATGGAATCGAATTACTGAGTCGTAAATTTATCAATCTCCTTAATTCTAAAAAGAAGAATTTCATTTAATATGTATGTATTTTTAAATTAAGCACAATTAAATTAAATTACAATTTGTATGTATCTCCTATATTTTCTGTTTCAATTCACTGCATGAAAGCTCAAGCAACATATTCATATTATCCTTTTCCTATTAGATTTTCTAATGAGTTTTATCATTCATGACTCTCACTGAATCATGAAACTTAACTGTATCTTTTTGGAAATCTTATAATTTAAGAATGTAGTCGTTATGCATTGAAATTCTGTTGCCAAGCTCGGCTTGTTTCTGTTCGTTGTATTATTGCTAAAGTTGGCTTAAAAAATTATAAAAATTTTCATTACAATCGATATTAGAACAAATAATTATAATTATTATATATACATTTATATGCTGTGATCTTACATTTGCTCTATCTTTTTATCAATATGAGCTGTTCTTTCATCTACATATGACCTTAATTTAAATAATTTATATATAATTCTCTGATAATAATTTATTTTTATCCCTTAAAGCCTCATCAGTCATAATAAGTTGCTTGATGTTATTCTCACAACTTTTAACTAGTTTTTGAGTGTCTGCAAATTCATGAGAAAGTCTTGATCTATTCAAGTGTATATAGAACAAATCCCTCACTTAGTTCAAAGGAAGTGAATGACGTAGCGTTAAACATTAATTTTTTCGATATAAATCATTGTCTTATAACATAATTTAAATACAAATTAACAAGGTTGAGATTGAAACTCTGCCTTTGTGTGGTCTTCATGAAGATAGGTCTAGTATTCAAAATACTTGGCAGCAGGCATCTCATAAAGATGATACATGCTCTCATTCAAATTCCTCACCATCTTCTCCTAAACTTAATAAATCAGCAAAATAGTCAATAATTTTGCAAATTTTGCATCATTAATGAGGTATTAAGCAAAAATAAATGAAGAGTTTATTCTTCTTTGATGTGAGAGTTAATTTTATCCACACTTGTATCCAAACCCACAATTTTATTATTAATTAGGGTTTTCTCTGTTAAATCTGTGTTTCTTGACTCTTTTATTTAATCAATTATAGTCTATAAACAAGATATTTCAATGAAATTATTTAGAAAAAAAAAATATGATTACTGTATTTAATTGCTAACTTACTTTATATTTGTAATTAAGATCATCTCTGATGCTTTCAGTACTCTCTCTTTCACTCACTTCCTTGCAGAACCCAGCCAAACCATCGATATATTTACTCTAATAGAACAAAAATCTAATTAAAATTATTTTACGAGAATTTTCTCCCAAAGAACACCAAAAAAATTAAAATAATTTAAAAATCTGGGAAGGATTCCTGGAATATTATCCCATTCATGTTTGCTGTAGCTGAAATCCACATATTCTAAACAATTTTTAACTTCTTAATGTAGATAGTCATCTAATAGTTTCTCCTGAGACTCCCATTCATGCATTGGCTTCATTAGATGAGTGTTTTAATAGATTTTTATAAATCATACACTTTATCATTACAACAAATTTTATTCAAAAATACTGTGACTTATCTAGAATTTATATTATAAAATGTGTTTTCTAAAGGAGATGGATCTATGGGTATGGGATTTAAGACTAACCCAGATGTTGCATTTGGAGGAGTATCTAGTAAAAGAAGTCAATAAATATTAAGTAATATAAAAAAACATACTGGATGATAGATTTTGAGAATTATTGTTATTGCTGTTAGAGAAAGGATTTATATGGTCCTGCATTTTACTAATTTCCAGTCTTTAAATTATTATTATATTTTTATTTCTAATTGTTTTGAAGTTAATTTCTATTATGAGATAGAATTAGAAACGCATTTAAAATAGATATATTTGTAATTAAATTAATAGTGATTGAAAGTATTCATAGTACTCGATACTAATCTACTTTCTCATTTGTTTTTATTTGATCATATAAGAATGATTTACTAAAATTATTTGATGATTTGGCTCAAATAGTAGAGTGATGCAAACTTCTACTGTTATGAGTTTACTGACTACTTTCTCATTATTATATATTTTAATTAATTAAGGACAGTTACTTATTTAAAAAAGATTATTATACATTATTGCAAGTTCTTTTACTTGAAATATGCACAAGCCTGAGCGATGTAGTCATACCTGCAATTAAAGACAGGGTTAATTCTTCTCAATTTTCTCTCAAAAGTATTTGAAGAGTTACTCAGTGAATTAACTACGTGTTAAGATTTAAATAAAGAGTCATCAATATTCTTGAAATTATTTTAAAAAAGATCAGATTCAAGCTGGTTAAATTATAAATTAGTTAAGCAATTTATAACGCTGTAATTCACCATGAATTATTAGCAAATTATAAAATTTCAAATGTCAATTTAGTTCAGAATAAAATGATATGCATTTAACTATAATAAATTCTAAAAATCTGATAGTTCTGTTTCATTCTCTACTAACGAACTCATAAATTTTTTAAATATTAAATTATTAATTATCCAGAAAATTTGCTTCATGAATCTGGAAAGGAGAAACTTATGGGCTACTCTAAAAATCTAAAATATCGCGTACCTCCTCTGAAGATGAAGCTCTAGAATTTTTCATCGGGGAATCTACAGTTGAGACAGAAAGGTTTGAATAAGATAGCTGATTACTTGATTGAAGTGTTATTAGGTTAGTTCGTATTTCAGAGTGTCAAAGTCTTATTCATTGCCTGTAAAGTTTAAAGCAATATTTATTAAAGATCGTCAGAGTGAAGTCTATTGTAGTCACTTTAATCATAAAAAATAAAATAAAGTGATATCAAATAAGATTATGAATTAAGTTAATACTGTGAAGATGAGAGCCCTGAAACAGAATAAAAGCTGTGATAAATGTCTGGATTCTTGTCTGGTTTATAATTTAATTACAATAGATCATTAAAAGTGAATCTTATATCTTTCACACCTCCCTTTTCATTTTAGCAGCAGATCTTAACATAACCTTGTGCAGCCTCGATATTATAAAGCCAATCAAAACCCCAAAACCCCTTAGTGAGGTTTATAAGTGCTTTGATTTGTAGGGTATAGTTGGGGTCTTATTGGGGTTAGTAGAGAAATTAGGTCTATTTACAAAATGAGAAATAGAAATTAGCGAAATTTAGGCTCGATTTATGATGAGAAATATTTAGATTTACTGCTTCAGCTTAGGTATGGTACGAGTATTAATATAGATTAAGTCAACCAGTATTGAATTATGCAGCTATTGCAAAGCTCTTACACAAGAGTGCCTCTACTGTTAGATATCACTGCATATAAGCTGTTTAGCATTTTAATTCTGGTACTTGAAAGCATCCTGCTAGAAAATAAAATTCTCACAGCACCATATTGACTACCTCTGTGACTCTAAGACTTTAAAGTATTGGGCACACTTTCCTCTAGACTAGCGAGCTGTAATATTTCACCGCAAGTTTCCTCATATGCGCATCTCTCCTTAGACTATAGCCAATATTTATAGAAGAAATGGTATTACTTTCAAGACTGTCAACAGAGTGAAGAGAGTGATTGATTTTACAGTTCCATTTTATAGTAATAATTAAAATATATATATGATTAAATGCAGAGAGCTATTGATAATAACATCAAGTTCATACATGCAGATGAAGCTGTGTTTACGTTCAACACTTTTATTAATAAGTCAAGGTATAAGAAGTATGATAATATAGAAGTTTATGACTAAAAAGTGAAGGTAGTCACCCATGCAATTTTAGCTAGTATAAGTGAAGATTCAGGCTTAGAGAGTTATGTGATTCACCTCGCTCTATTAAGCGAGAGTAGTATATAGAGTTCCTACATAAGCTCAGAGAGAAGTATAGCAACCAAGAGATCATCCTGTTTGCTGATAACCTTTCAGTTCATAAGACTAAGGAGTCTAAGAAAGCTTATGAAGACCTAAACATAACTCCTGTTTATAACGTTCCTTATAGTCCTTAATTTAATGGAATAGAATTCTACTGGAGTTAAATCAAGACTCAATACAAGAAGCTGCTGCTGTATCATCTTATGCATGACTTGCCTATCGATACAGTAGATCGATTCAAAGCAGCTGTAAGAGAGTAAGCGTAGATAAGACAACAGTTTGTGCGAGAGAAGGAAGAATGAATGTTTATAAATAAGTTTTAGATTTATACGAATGAATATATTCACATATTAAATTGGCCCATAAAGGGGTTTGGCTTCTCTTTCTTCTCCTCTTCTTATGGCTTACTTGGACCCATTTTTCTTCTCTTTGTGCCAGCTCCTGCATCTATGTTCATTTCTTCTGGCTTTTAGACATCTTTATAAAGTCTCTTGCTCACTTCATAAATAGTCTATGACTTTCTCTCTCTGTGAACCTTCGCATGCTCTTTCATTAGGAATATACCAGTTCCAGGTTTCTCTACAAAGTTATGAATCAAAGCTTACTAGAGAGGAATGGGTGCTTCTTAAGCTCAGCGAGCCAGGTCTAGCTTATTAGTATGCCTTGCTTCTTTTAATCTTCAGGAGAAATAGAGTAGCGTTTTTTGTGAGCTTCTTCAATGATCTTTTTGAGATAACTCTCTCTTAAAGTGCCAAGAACTCCAAAGAAGAAGCTCCTTTCTGGAAGCTTGTTAGAGAGTTGTTTCTTGGTAGGAGGATAAACTACCAACTCTTCATCTTTCATCGCATCCTCGTAGAGATTAGTGACTGAAATGTCTGGGTAGTTTGGTATATCTATCAACTTTATTTCACTGTTTTTGAAGGCTTTCTTCTCATCGCAGAGTATAGCTTTTAAGAATGAAATTTTGGTACCTTCCATCGTTGGAAGGAATAAACCCACTATAGCATATGATTAAGTATATGTCACATGCTTACCATGCTAAGTGAGGTATCGATAGAGATCTTCCTTGCTTCTAAATCTTGAGATCATTTCTTAAGCTCCAACTCTCTTCATTGCAGTACTTATAGATTCCATCCTTGTTCCTTCTCTTGTTATTGAATTTCAAATTTTAATATATAGAGTTCTGGATCCTACTGTTAAAAATCTTAGTATTAAATATGGCCATCTCATAGGAGGTCAACCTGGTAAGGATACGTGGAGAAAGCTGGCAGAAGCTGTAACAAACTTCAGAAATGGAGCTCCATTTTAATCAATTTAGTTCCATTAAATTAGTACTAAATTTGTTTAAATTTGATTAGTACCGGTACTAAATTCGTTAAAATTTAATTGGTACCAATTTAATAGTACCAAAACTTAATTAGTACCTAGTTTTTAACTAATGAGGTTTTAATGGAAAAGTTCCAAAATGGTTCAAAACCTAATTGGTACCAGTACCGACCTGAATTTATTCTCAGTTGGTACCAAAATTAAAAATATTAAGCATAAAATTAGAAAATCTATAGTTATAAACTAAGTATAAATATGATGTCTAACACCTAAGAATCAACCATTGTTGTTGCAGTGCCAGCTCCTATACAAAGTTAGTATAGCCAGTGAGGTTTTTACTTATTAATAATAGAAATTTAAAATTGAATTTAAACATGGCGGCTAACTTAAATCGTAAGGCAGGTTCTCTTGGAACAGGTTAATCATTGCTCAACTTTGGCTCCTCCAAGAAACCAGAAGTAATTTATATTGAAAAGGAGGTAGAGCTAAGAGCTCTAGAGTTTGAAGCTGAGGTCTTTAAAATTTAAGTTTAAAACAAGAAGTAGAGTGCTGAGATGGGAGTTTAAACATAAGTTGAATTGGTTGAGGAAGATAAGGAACAGCAACCAATAGAAAAAATTAAAACGTTTTAATGTGAAGACTGCTAAAATTTCTTCTCAACTGAGTCAAGCTTGAAGAGACACATCAAAGAGGTACACTCTGGTAGAGCTAAGATCTACTTCAAGCATGATAAAGTAGATGGTAGATACTAATGCACTACCTGCATGAAGTCTTATACGCACTAAGCTAAAGTAAAGAGACATATGCAAAAGCATAATCTAAGCGAATTCCTGATTAAAGATGAGGAAACTTAAAAGCTTGTACCTGCTAAAAGAAAAAATAACTCTCTTTATTCACAAATAGAGCAGTATGAGAGACTTAAGAGATAGAAGCGGTTTGAGTCAATGAACCAACCAGCAAATGGTATGTATATTGCATGCTTATAAGAGAGAGCAATGTATATACCTGCATTAAATGCAGTCGACATAAGCAGCTGTATTGAAAACTACTTGAATATTGACGTACCTAACAAGGTAAAACTTATAGTTGTTGATGAATTCGCATACAAGGTATATCCATTCAAGTATCTCATTAAGAACGAGCAATATTAAAATGAGTTTGCAAATGAATACATAGTACTGAGAGAGGCTTAGAAAAGATAATGCAAGAACTTAGCTAAGTCGACGGAGTTATACTTGGTCATGGTTTTATTGCATTGAGACTCAAGAAGTTTGAAATGTCTCTAAGAGAGTATCTCTACCATAATAGATATCCTGATGATTTGAATGAGATACTCACAGATATGACTAAGGGTGTGAAAGAGCTCCATGATCTAGGGTGTGTTCATAGAGATTTGAAGCCAGAAAATGTAATGCTAAATCTCTGCCCTTTAGAAGTAGTAGTCATAGATTTCAACAGAGCAATAAGACAAGAGATAGTGACTTTAGCTAAGGTTTTAGGCACTCCAGGATACTTCCCTATAAGAGAGAAATGGACAAATGGCTCTGTGTAATGGGATGTTTGGGCGGTAGCTGCAATTATCTTAGAGTGCGATATGGAAAGTATGTCATACTTGGAACAAAACATGAGAAATAATCAATAAGTTTGGCTGCTAAACATATTAAGCAAGATGAAATATGCAATGAAATTAAGAAGATAGTTGAGATGGTCATTGTATAAGCTCCAGCATATCCACGATAATCATTGGATGATATACTAGAACAACTACAGACTGCTAAATTCAAGAGGTATCACAAAGATAAGCAGATAATATTTGTTTGAATTAAGTACAGTAATACTCATTAAATATTCATTAAATTCATAAAAAACCTGCGTTTTCTCTAACAACCCCAATAAGACCCCAACTATACCATACAAATCAAAGCACTTATAAACCTCACTAAGGGGTTTTGGGGTTTTAAATGTCCATCAAGATTGCCTTATCCTTTCATTGCAATGTCGAAGAGTTCGAAGCAAGTACCAATCCAAAACCCATAACATGAATCCACAACTTTATTTATCCTGCCATTGAACCCTCCCTCTTCAATCATCTGCCTACTACTAAGCCACTCAATCAGTCTATCTAAATTGAGCTTGTGAGTCTCATTTATCAAAATTAGAGAAGCAAGTCCGCAAAATGCATATGCTCCTTAAGCCTCGCCATATTAAACATTTGCGAGACCTCCTTCATAGGTTTAGTGACGAGCAATCAAATCTCCAACTCCTTCAATTAAGTCTTAATCAAGAATGTTTAAAATTTTGGCAATTACCATTGCACAGTAGATCCCTCTTAAATCATTCTCTCCGTTTTCATGGACTTAAAAGCTATTCTGTGGGGCTGTGACAATTTTTTGAAGAGACTGCTTTAAATGAGATTTTTCTGATTAATTATTAAGAAGGATTTTATTTTTCATGGAGATTAGAAAATCTTTCATTCCACTAACATTAATTAAATCAAAAGCCTCATGAGTGCCGATATTGATCATAAAATCTACTTTATTAAATATAAATTTGCTTAGAAACTCATTTTAATATATTAACTAGTGTAAGCACAGCCGCATATGATGCTATTAAATTGCTAGAATGTCCAGGTGCTCCCCCAAAACCCCCTCTTGGATTTTGTAGTTATCTCAGCATTTCTACAATCTGTCTTTTTTCTGAATTTTATAGTTTTATTTCTTCCTTTTCAAGATTGAAGTTTTCAAGTGAAATTATTTAGTATTCCAAATATAATGATTTACAATAGATTGATTATTGAATTTAAAATTATTTATATTATTAGTGAAGTAGTAAACCAATAGAGAAACCAAGGCTGACATGAATCATTTTTTTAAGCTTTAGCTGGTAAATTTGCATAAGCTTTTCTAACAAACATGGCATGTTTTTCATTCAAAAATTCAGGGATTTAGTTCTTGCATGATTTAGCATCAATTGGGTTGAAATCATATTTCTCATAGAGAGACTTAATTAGGTTTAGTAATTCTTGAGGATCCTCAATTTCTTTGTCCATTTTAAATTATTAAAATTATTATATTTTTTATACAATCCATTAAGTTTGTATAATAATATATAATTAATCATCTTGGAAGTTATTATAAAGAATAAGCAAAGATTCTTAAGAGAATAAGGATATTTATTATTAAACTTATTATTATAAATATAATATGATTTATTTAAATATATGAGCCCTTACTTAAAATAAAATACAAAGAAAGGCAATAGTTTTATTTTATTTAAGTTTTAATTATTCTCATATTTTTCAGAGTGATTTTCAAATATTAATCACTTAATTTTACTTAAATCTATAAC
Source organism: Oxytricha trifallax (assembly GCA_000711775.1). Taxonomy (NCBI): domain Eukaryota; phylum Ciliophora; class Spirotrichea; order Sporadotrichida; family Oxytrichidae; genus Oxytricha; species Oxytricha trifallax. The sequence goes on from ARYC01020004.1 coordinate 11,353, forward strand.
ATTTGTATTAATAAAGTACCATTAAAATATTTCTTATTAAAAATATCTATAATTTTAATTATTATATAATTATAGATATAATAATATTGAATTTAAATATTGGAGTAAAAGAATTGCTAAATAAAATAGATATTAATTTAATTGCATAAAATTTTTGTTGAGGGGGTAATTCATTTTATTTGATAAATAATTGACTTTCCCTGAAATATATAGCCAAATTAATCTAACACCCATAAAATGTCCTTAGATAAGAGATGTGTACGAGCTACTGTAGCTGTATGCGGCTCAGCTTTTGCAGTAAGTATATCTAATTTCAGAATATTTCCTCATAATGAAATCACATCAGCTTCTATCTGATTATTTATAATGAATAAAATAAAGATATTTTAATATAGGCTGTATCAGTGGCAATATTCGTGTTGGGTGGTCAGTCAATAAATAATGACATTTTCACGATCCTAGGCATTAATCAAACTATATTTCTGGTTATGATCATATGTGGATGTTTCTTAATGGTTACCGCGGCTATTGGAGTTACAGCAGCCTACTCTAAAAATCATTGTCTAGCTTTTATTGTAAGTTTAATAGTTCTGATATTGATCAGCTCATAATCGATATTTTATGATTCTACAACTTACTTAATGCAAAAGAGAGCGAAATAATCTAATATGTGTTATTTAATTAAACATCTATTTATAGTATGGATTTATGGCTATGTCAATCATGCTAATCTTTATTGCAATGGCTATAGCAATTTTAATTATGAGAAGTAAGTCAAATTATTATATCAAGATAAACAATGCCAAATTTACTAATCAACATCAATTTCTTAACTTCTTTTTAGACACAATGAATGATGAGTTGACTCGTAATTGTCACACCAAAGCTGGGTTATCTTATCAAATAGATCAAATCTATGAGAGAGGCTCGAAAGTACTGTGTACCTCGCAATGCCCATGCAATGCAGACAAATCAAAGTGGCCTGCAGCTCAGTAAGCTAAAATGGTAACAGATCAATTTGGTGGGGAAAGCGAGTACACTGATTGCCCCACAGACACTCTCTCTTAATATTTAGAATTATAATACAATAAAAATAGTTTTTTTTAGTTAAAAATTGCACAATTATAATTTAAAGTGGAAAAAGTTAAACAAAAAAGAAGTCTATTTAAATTAATCCTTCAAAGAATTAGTTCGATGGTTTATTAATAATTTTTTATCATTATTTATGAAAAATATATTTTAATGAAAATGATTATATCACTAGGTTTATCACCATCTAAATCTACTTATAAATAATCTTATTCTTGTGTTCCTTTAAGTAGATAAATTAAACTATGAATTTTAAAAACTCAGTTAGTATGGACGATTTTTCTAAGTAATTTAGAAGCTTTTTTTCTAATTTTATCTTAATAAGTTTAATTTAAACATTAATTTCCCAAACATATTATAATAAAGCGATAATGTATAATTATTAATTATTAATAAATATGAGAAGGATAAAATTCTACCTGCTATGAAAGCTCTTGAGAGAGCATTCAACTGTGCTGGCATTTGCACTACTCCTCAATATCTACTCTTCTCAGGAGTGCATCAGTAAGTTAATATAAAAACTACATTACATCAACCAAACCCTAGACACAATTCAAAGCACTTATTTATTAATAAATTTTATAGAGGACCACCCAAGGGAAACTGTAAAGACGAGCTCTAAGAATGGGTTTTAGGTAATAATATATTTTAAGTTTAATTTCATTTCAATAGATAATAGCAATGTATATGCTGGTTTCTTAATGTTCGTTGGTATCTTAGGATTAGTGGCGTTTTCCTTCTCATTTTTGATTTTCTACATGAAAAAGAAAGGTTTGACTACGAACCAATTGTTCAAATTCTCAAAGATGACATGAATAAGTATGAGCTAATAAAGTTCTAAATTAAGAGGTTTATTTAAACAGTACCACCTTTTCAAAATACTTAATCCTCTCGTAAATTGTTTAAAATATTTGGAGTTTACTTAATTTAATTTCTTTTCTTATGAAATTACTTACAAAATCATCTTAAGTTAAGAGTTATTTAAATTTAAAGAACTTAATGACATTGAATTAAATATCTTTAGGCTCATTATTTACATCATTAATTGTTCTATTGTCTAAAATAGTTCTTGATTTTAGCTACATAATCATATCTGGTATTAAATACTGGATGAATCCTGCGCAATTTTCCTTGCTCGATTCCTGCCAAAAATAATGTCTTATCGTTGTCTGGCTGCAATAAATGCTCTTTCTTAGCCTCTTTGTGTTCTTCTTTGTCAAAGGAAGTATTTACTGTAACATCCTCTTCTTCATAGATTCCACTAAAAGTGTTTGAAATGTCTGATTATGAATTGCCAGAATGTAGGCGATCATAATCGCTCAAATATTGAGAGATCGACATTCCAGATGATGCATAGCAAGTATGATAAAAATCAGGTTTTTTCATAGGCTTGTCTTTAAGACCACCTGTACCTTCTTGGCAGCAAATCAATGTATAGGCTTATAGAGCATCTTGATTATATAGCCATTCATGTTCAACGTTACCTTTTCCTTTCAAGGCAATATCGAACAGCTCAAATGAAGCCCCTTACCAGAAGTTATAGCATGAATCAACTAGCTTATTGATTCTACCATTAAATCCACCTTCTTCTGTCAATTATCTGTTTGCAAGCCATTCGATAAGCCTGTCTAAATTTAGCTTATGTGATTCTTTAATCAAGATGAGTGCTGCTAATCCACAATAAGTAAATCCACCATGAGCTTCACCTAGAGGTACACAAGATATACCGCCTTCATAAGTTTAGCAAGATGAAATAAAGTCTCCTACTCCTTTAATCAAATCTTCATCCAAGATATTTAAAAGATCTGCAATAACCATCGAGCAGAAAACTCCTCTCATGTCAATTTCACCATTTGTGTGAATAATAAAACTGCCAGGTAGTGATGCTAGGACTTCAGATGTCTTCGTTGGGTTGAATGGGTTTCCTTATTCATCAACTAGATTTATAATAATATACTATAAAATTTAGATTCCAGCCACTTTTAGCATTAGGATCAGCAAATTTAAGATTATTCTTCACTGAGCCCAAAAATTGTCTCATACCCTTGACATCGATCATATCATAAGCTTCTTGAGTTCCAATATTAACTATTGCCAGCATAGCTGCATATGAAGATGCCACGTGACTTTAATGATAAGGAGCACCTCCAAAGCCTCCCTTGGGGTTCTGGCACTTTCTTAGGTATTGCACACAGAGAGATTTTTGTTCTTGTGTAAGCTCATATCCCTAAACATTTAAAACCTCTAATGCTTCTGTAAGCCAATATATAAACCATGGTTAGCCAGAATCTAGGCCTTGCTTCTATTTTATTAATGTTAGTTTTTTTTATATATAAACCATTACAATTGTGTTATATAAACTAAACTTGCATGCCTCTAGGAAGCATGTTGAATCCTTTTGAAACAAAATCAGCATGCAGTTAGTTGAATAGTTCAGCCCCTTCTTAATCGTAGTCTTTAGCATTAGGTGGGTCAAGCTCAAATGTCTTATACATGCCTTTGATTAATTTCATAAGTGCACGAGGGTCTTCGTCTACCATATTATTTTAACTTTTATTATTTTGAATATTTTTGTGCGATTATTGCAATAATTTAATTCTACTTTATAATCTTTAAATATGAAAATATTAAACTTATTTATAGTTAATTTAAATTAAGGGTCTTCCTATAATATTATTGAGGTAAATTGTTCAAATTTCTTTTTCTACTAAAAATTAAAAATGCTAATAATATTAAAACGATAAGGAATTGTGAAAAGTCCTCAATTCCAAACAACTCCTGTATTTATTGTAACATTAAATTATAGTCCAATCAATCTGAAAAACTTATATGCTTTTATACACAAAGAATTGTTACTTTTTTTATTCTATGTCTATTGTTAAACTTAATTATAAAATAAAATGCAAAATTAAAATATTTAATTAAAGAAGTTTTTAATGTCAAAATCGAATTTGAAGGGGTGAGTTAATTTTTTTCGATAATTATTATATATACGGAATATTATCTGTAGTTAATTATAAAATTTATTTATACCCATTAGAATTCCTCAACTGCTCGTCGAGACCACATGAATCGTGAATATCTCTCTAGAAATGTAAATTACATCCTTGAGCCAATGATGCTGGAAGTCATTAAAAACAAGCCAGATAATCAAGTAAGTCATTATTCTCTCATTCTTTACTACAAAATGACTCACTATTTCGCAATACATTGTGCATTATTAAAAAACATTATGATTGCCCTTTTATGTAAAATTAAAGAAGCGTGTGAAGTTCTTGTATATAAAACGCTCCCAATTATTGAATAACTTATATTAAGGCAAATTTATAGGCTAAATTCATGCTGAAATACTTGAGTGATAATTTCGGAGAACGAGCTTCCCTAGGCGATAGAAATTTACTAGACTTTTTAAGAGATGAAACTATCAGATTGCAACTTTTACTGGTAAGTAATTGAAATATACAAAGAATTTACTTTTATTTGCAAATTTTCAATCAAAAATTGAAGTATTAACCATATTGTATAGGATAAAAAACAAGAGTAAAAGAGATAGTAACAAGCTGAAGACTAGAGTTAAAAAGATGATGAGGAAGAGGAAACTAAAACTAATTAGGGATCTGAACATGAAACCACTGAAGATGTAAGTAGAAACAATAATTTCCCAATTAATGGTTAATAAAATGTTTAATTTTTTATTTTACATAGGATGAAGAAGACTATGTGGATGATCTGCCACTACCTCTAATAAATAAAAATAAGGGACCTAGAAGTTCAGTTTCTGCCGAGGCGTTTGGAGATTGGAATAAAAAGGAAGCGTTTGAGGCAAAAGTTGTACCTTAATAAATCATTTCATTTGTTTATTTAAATATAATATTGAGATAGTACCTAAATCCTAGGAAACTAAAGATAAAATTATGACTAGATTAGGACAAGCTTTTATGTTTAGTGCTCTTGATGAAAAAGAAAAATAAATTGTAAA
>ARYC01020005.1:0-11452 GCA_000711775.1 Oxytricha trifallax
TTTTTTTTTCTGAGTGCTTCCAGTCTCTAATTCATTTCTCAAATTGTTAGTAGTTTCTTGCCACGATGAGGTTTGATTTTCACGGAAGCAGATTAGTTATTTGGAGGTTTCTTTTCTTCCTCTTGCTAATTTTAAATTTTCCTAGGGGTTTATTGGATATTCTTTAGCTTGTTTTGAGGTTGGGGATTAGCTCTCATTTAATCTGATCTAGACAACAGTTGACAAGAACTGGAGCTGGACCTATTTTCCACAGTTTATTTACTAGACTCTTTGATCTCTCTCTTCCTTTGATTCGAAACACTCGAATAAAGACCTTAATCTCTAGAACTGGTTTCCAGGTTAGAATAAAAGGAGCTTGGGTTGCCATTCTAAATAGCCAAAACAGAATTTTAATTCACTCTAGCTATTTGAGTGGGCCTACTCTAGTCTTCTGTTTAGTTGAAAAGCTTAGTAAAGTAAAGGTGCTCGAGGTGACTCATATCCGAATTTCCCTTGTCCTGCTATACAATCGCGACGGGTGCGGTTACTGGCATTGGCTTACTATAAATAAGTGTAACAAACATCAACATGGCTTACCTGAGAAGCCCAAGCAGTGCTTGACTCACTTAGTTCAGTTCTTTGAAGAAACAGATCTCGTATAAGTTTACGTAGTCAAATTAATGAAAAGGTGTATAGACTTTGGAAGTACTCGATAAAGATTTTGGTCGAAAAGCATCTTTAGATTCGTAGATTAGTGGCTCAACGGTGATAAAATATTTAGTGATTAATGAATCTTCAAATCTCCTGAGGCTTGCAATTGATGCTTTCTTATAAATTCTTTAAGGAAACTTTTAACTTCTTAAGGAGTTGATCATGTTGATCCTCAAAATCATATGGGATCTCGTAGTTTAATTCGAAAGTTTATAATTAACCTTGCAAGGGAACAATATCAGAAGGTGCTCTAAATAAAATGAAAATCATTATAGGTATCTTACCGTTCGAATGCATGATGTAATACTTCAGGAATTTCTGTTTGGGTTTTAATCAGATAATTTTGCAAGATTTCCTTGAAGAATTATTAGATAACCTCGAACTCATGATCATTGTATTAGCATGCGATTTTTTGAATTGCCTCCAGAATTTCAGTCAAATGATTAAATGTATTGACACCATACCAGGGGTCAAAGTTCTCATGACCTTTCTTGAAATAAGTTTCCTCTGTGTTAATCTCAACTAACATTATAATTATTTGAAATAATGTATAATTACTTTGTTTCTGTAGACGCGTTATTTCATTGCGAAGCTACAACACCCTTTCTTTAGGATACAGATAAGAAATACGTGAGTAGATGTAGTCGTATGTTTACTTATTTTGTTTAAAAAAAGTAATACCTTCATTTACTCGTAAGGGAGCTGGTCAATAAGCTGGAGCAAATACTTTTCACCCCTCATTAAATCAACAACACAGTACTGGAATTCCTGGACGTTATACCTATAGAAGATTAATTTGAGCAAACTTGGAATTTTTACATGCTGAAGTATCTCACTAGGACATCCCTTGCTCTAGGCATGAAATCCGCTGGCCTACCAGCAACAGTGAACTTGGGTTTGGGCAATCTCTTGCATTAATAAAAACGCAATAAAAATGGCAACTTCTGACCGACTTTAAACTCGTCACTACAGAACAGCTCGTCGATGAGGTTGGAGACAAGCATTTTTTCACCTAGGTTTATGGAATACCATTGAGGAAGCGTGAAGATGCCTCTCTTCATTGACATGGCTTCCAGTTAGTAATTTGTGTTCTCTCTTATAACAACATACTGAGCCTTTGGAACATCTTCATTTTTGTTAAAGTAACAAAGCTCCACAACTACTGAAGAGTTCCCTTGTACCCATTCTGATATTACCTCTTTGTTTTCATAAAAAATTGCTGTAAATGATGGCACGATATTTAAGTCTTATTCCTCATTATGAATAATGTGCATAAGTTTTATGTCATACTGTGATAGCCTAAAATCAAAGACGAGCATATTCATGACAGCAGTAAATGGGAAGCTCAAAGGATTAAGAAATTACTTATTCGTAATATATCTTCCATCTGCCTTTAACAAGCCGGCCAGAAGCATTGTGAATGATAGCCTCTCAACATATATAAGTCCATCGCACAGGATATTTGCCACTCCCATCAATTGATCCAAGTACTCATCGCGCTCTTCTTATAGTTGAATCTCAGGCTTAAATATGAATGTGTCATTAAAAGCCTATCTTTAGCTTCTGGATTGAAAATTTCTGAATTTTTCAGTGTTGGCAGTTACTTAGTAAGCGTGGCAACAATTCATTAGTCGGTAGTTCTAAGAGTCGAAGAAGGGGGTTCCTGTGAAAATCTTCTTATCTTGTGGGCACAAAGTGCTTTGAACATAGTCGTTTAAAAGCAGAGCGCTATTCATCATTTTATTTATTGTCATGGACTCTGCTGAAGAGAGACAAGGGACTGGGTAGAGCATTAATGCAAAACGGACATACACTGGGTCAACTTCTTTGCTTTAGATTTCAGGCTTAAAATCGACATGTATGACTTTGCAATTACTTGAGCATTTTTTAAAATTTTCTGTATGAACTGCCATTACAGTACTTTTGTAAACAGCTTTCAAATTTGAAAGGGGTTTAGCATTGGATTCGTTAAATTGCTGTCTGTGCTTTTACTTTTCCAATAGATCGCTCACATCTGTCTTGCTCTTAGCAGGCCTTTTCCCTATTTGTTAAGATTAAATTATATTGCCTTCATTCGGTTTTTCTTATTATAATTTATCTTAATGAGCTTCTCTATTTTAAGCTGCTTATTGTTATACCTGCTTCTTAGCTTTAATCCTTGCCAAACTAATGGCTTTTAATGAAGCACAGGATATTGCTCTTTCTTCCACAATGTCATCAGCAAGAAGGGTTGTAATATTGAGAAACTAATTTTTGCAATTGATATTTATATTTTGAATGTAAAGCTTGTAGAGCCACCAGCCTTTAACTTGACTATTGGTGAGATTTTCCTCATAGGTGGTCAGTTTAATAGTAACTGAATCTTGGATTTTCTTGAATGAAAGTGGGTTATCAAGACACTCCTTAAATGAACTCTTATGCTCTTCCGTCTGGTTTTTCTCAAGAAGGTCATTGATCTTTTACTGACTTTTCAGTGGAGTGGGTACCTAGTAGTTATTTAGATTCATCTGTGATTGGAAGTCCTCGACAGTTATTTAGCTCTTTATTAAATCGTTAAAAAAAAAACCTTGATTTTGGAGGGATCGTTTCTCACGAAGTTGCTTTAAATACTTGAGGACCTTTGTTGAGTGGATTGTATAATAAAAGGACTGGATTTTTCCTAAAGATAGCTGAGATTGTCCTACTATTTTTAATGATCAATGTTATCTTCGATATCTCCATTGTCATCACCACTGTATTGGTCTTCATGATTCTCCTTAACATCATAATCAATGCCATTGTTTTTACGAAGCTTGACTGTCATCACTTTAATCATCACTGCCACTGTCACTTCCAGGTAGACTCTCCCCTTTCCAACATGCATGGTACGATGATTAGAAAGAATTAATACCCTCTTCAGTATCCTTACAAATTTCTGTCCAATTTACGTGATCTAGATTAATAGAGCCAGTGTAATCAGGAGAAAACGAGAGCAATGAAATTCTCTTTCTGGCTGTGTGCATGAATTCTTTTGTGATTGTACCTGGAGCAAAATTTGTTTGATTAGTATGTAGAGTGCCTTTACTAATAGGCTCGCTAGTTTAGCTAATAAAATCGAGGCCAGAAAGTTTATTATCTTTTAGCTGAGTACAAAAGTCAACAATCTTAAGATCTTTCAAAATAGGCAGGGGTTTTACAATGTAAGTCTAGTAACTGAGCAAATGTTTGCCACTAAAAACTCCCGTGAAAGCATTAACTAAGGTTACCAACTAACCATTATTAGGTTGTTTTCAACTATCCCCTTCAAGAATACACAGAACGCAATGATGTTTGTTGGATGAACTGTAGTAATCAAATCGAAGATACTGCATTAAAGAGGAGTTTGTTTGTTATCAGTAGAATTAACTTATACAGGGATCGCATGTATAATCTCTAAGCATGTCTCTTCTTTATTTGCACGAGCCAAGTTAGAGTTTTTAGATTTGAATGAAATGGAAAATTGAATATCTGGTCCCAAATTTTCCAGCTGTAGCAAATCGTTCATAGGAAATATTAATATATTATAATCTGGCGATGATTTCAGGATTAAATATAATTAAATTAAAGAGTTCAAATTATATAAACAGCATATCCTGTCATCTCTACACAAACCATAAAGCAAGGCCCCTTCAATTAAGGGCCAGAAGAAACTGCCACAGAATGAAGAAAGCAAGCATAGCTCGAAGTCTGGCTTCTCACTCTCGCATCAATCAATTATCAGCGATGAGTTCCTGGACTCCAATTCCCTATAAGATATCAAACCCAGCAAAGTGAAGGTGCAGGAGAAGACCATCACAAAGTGGACGCCAGTGGTCTTGGACAAGCTCTTCCCTAATGTGATTTAGAAGTCCAAGTTCACCTACAGCTCGGGCAAGGTAATCAATGCCGGCGAGGTGCCGCCTCATGTGTCAGAGTTGGCAGGTGGAGTCATTATCAAACTCCCCTCGGAATCAATCGCCGAATACCTGAAAAAGAATGTTGATGTTTGTTACATGCAAGAGGATGATGAGCTGTGTGGGTTCTTGGAGACTTATCTTTAGAGTATTAAATCTGGGAAAGCTGCGGCTTTCAATTAGAAGAAAGCAGGCAATGGAATTGGAACTGCAGGGCCTGACAACTAGCAGAGTATGGTAACTCTGAACCCCGATCTCGCAAAGAACTCTAAAGTCTGCAGAAAATACTTGAGAGTATTGGCAATAAGAAGAGAGCCAAGAATGCAGACAAAAACCCATTCTTAAAGAAGCGAGAGGCCAAGCTGGCCTGTAAGAAATTAGATGCTGTAAGCCTGTACTTTAATGATAACTTGAAGCCCAGGCAGATTGCCAAGAAGTTGAGGATAGGGGTAGACATGGTTTATAGGATAGTTGAGAAGTTCAAGCATGAGATTCAACACACGATTCATGAACCCAAGGCCTTGCAAAAAGTGGGTAGAAAAGGAGTTACTGATAACCCTCTCCTGCTTGATTCGATTCAAAGTTATTTGGAGCTGAATGGTATCTACCAGGTCACTGGTTAGAAGCTGCACAACTATCTCAGAGAGCTATCTGAAAATAACCCTGAGGCCACAGCTCTCAAAGTGCCTTGCGTAGCAACCTTGAACAAGGTCTTGAAAGAGAAATTCCATTTAAGATTTGGGAAGACCCAGGCTGCCAATACCAAGTATCGTGACCCCAGCTATAACGATAAAAGGCTGTGGATAAGTCGCCTGCTTTCGCAGTTCCTACTTGAAGATGCGGTGATCATTTCAGTGGATGAAAGCAACTTTAGGTCTGACTCAATGCCCCCAAAGTAGTGGGCTTTCAATATCAATGATATGTATCGACAAAGCAAAAGTCAATCACGACTGTAACAAACATCACCTGCTGGCAACCCCATTCTGGTGGGCGATTCCAAACTTTTGTATGGCCAATAATTGCTTGGTAGGTTTTAGGATTATAGTGCCAGTGACTAGGAAGTGATTGGCGACTCTACTTTACCAAATTTTAGGATAACCCCTAGAAATATCGCCCCTGAGCCATCTAATCCTAAGTTGCAAAATTCTCCAATTTAAGCCTCAAAATCTCGAAAATCGCAAGCTGAAAGTGAGGCTTCAAAATCCTAAAAATCGTAAGCATTTCATCAAAATTCAATCAAAACTTTCATAGAAAAGCCTAGAACTTTTCAAGTCAAATTCAGCATAAGGGAGGTTAGGAATCTGAAAAATTAGAGGCCTCGATCTTGGGTAAGAGGACGCCTGCAAAATCAAAAAAAGTCTTGAAATCCAGCAGCCTGGGTTCTTAAAGTATTGATTCGAAAAACGTAATTTTCTTGGCTTTATATAGTTTAGAAAAATTCGAGATTTTAGGCCAGGACATCCTAATAATAAACTCCAGCTTATAAATCAAAAGCAACTCTGAAGAAAGATCTTTCCCCAATTCCTGAAGTGCCAGAGAGCCTGAACCAGTAGTTGAGCTTGACAAAATACTTTCAGATTTCAGGATCGCAAGCTCGGTCAAGTCAGTGGTTTCGGAGGATCTGCCGGCGAAGAAATTGAGGAGTGGGTTCACTCCAGTCCTGGATCGAATTGCAAAGTTGAAGTTGTCAAGCTCGAGGAAGAAATCGGTGGACTTGGTGGGAGACAAACAAAAGGAGAATCGGTTTGGCATCACTCCTAAAAAGCTAAGGCTGTCCTAGAATGTGAGCAGCGCATCTATAGACCAACTCAGCGAGAGTCAAGGTAAGATTTGCTATTGATTGAAAATGGAAATATAGGCTTCAACCTGAAGGAAGAGAGCGAAAAGTATGAGCGTGATATACAGAGCATCCAAGACTACTTTGATGACAAACAGAGCCTCCAAGTTTAAAAGCATTGCAGAATACCAGAGTGAAATGAAGCAAAATCTAGGTAGTTATGGCATGAAGGTGAGGGAGCTTTCGATCTAGAAGAGCCCCAATAAGAGGCAGCAGTTCTCGATGTCATTTATAGCGGCCATATCTCAAGACCGAATCCTCTCAAGTCAAATCATAGAGGGCGCTTTCGACTCCTCCCTCTTCGAGAATTTCATCTATCATACCTTGCGAAGTGTGAGAACGGACAAAGATCTCAACTCTAAGTAGGTGATACTCTTGATGGATAACGCTGTATTCATAACTATTCAGAGATGCTCGAGACAGCCAGGAAGTTCAAGGTGAATGTTCTATTCAATGACGAGTATTCGCCCTGGCTGAATCCTATAGAGTAGCTCTTCTCGTTCGTCAAGAAGCAACTCAAAGTGGACACTGTAAACTCCAAGTAAGATAATCCCATCTAACATCTCTAGGCAGCAGCTCGTGAAGAGGGTCTCTGAAATCGTACAGAGCTTAAGTGCAGAAGACATTCAAGGCATGTGGGTGTTCAGTATCAAAAAGTGGCTGCACACTCTGCGCTATGGATTTGTCTGATGATGTTTGTTACAGAAGCAATTTGTGTTGCTGAGCCTATTAAAGGGAATCCCCCTTTATAAAAGAGTAATTTATAATACAAGGCTATAATGATAATAAAAATAATCAATCATGGCAATTGCTATCGAACTTTCCCACTTTGTATTTGAAGCAACCTTGACATAAGCTCATGAAAGCAAGCAACCATTCCAACTGGATTCAAATCGTGCTTCTTTAGATGGAGGTCCACTCAATGCAGGATCTCTCTAATGTATTAGCATGCCAATCACCGCCCTTCCCATTTCAGCTTCTCAAACTGCGATGGATAATGCGAATGACCTTCATACATATGCCCATTACACTTATAAAACTCCTGTCTAATTAAGCTATGCACTCTATACACTTGGTAATCATACACTGCAAAAAGAACTAATAAAGGGCAATTTATCTAATATTTATACATAATTATCAAACACACTACACTTCAAACGAAAAGGGTTTAGGGGTTTTGAATTACTCATCGAAGGGGGTTTTGGGGTTTTGAAATATGGTCCAGGGGTTTCTGGGTTATGAAAATGCGTTTTTATATAATTAAGGGGTTTTGATTAATTGGTCGAAAGGGTTTAATATTAAAAGCGTACACATATTATTTATTTATTTATTTTTATTTTCACTTTTTCCCATTTCATTTATATTTTAACAATAATCATAATTATAATTATAAGTTTTGTTAACGTTAGACTTTAAATTTAATAATTTAACCATTAAGTTCTGCACCTATAACTAAGATATCAGTAAAAATGTCTTCAAAAGAGAGAACACAGCCCACACACAATAGACGCTCTCAGCAGCAGTCAATCACTAAAATTCTAAATTTATATCATCAATTAAAAATAATTATTATAATTAGGCATTTTGATTAATTTTTGAATTTCCTCCAACTCAGGCCTTCACGCAAACAAAAAGCACTAGTAATCAGTGCTGTAGCAACAATCAAAACAGTCAAATTAACAAAATCTTTCAAAAATCAGCAAGCAATCATAACAGTCTGCACAAAGTGCATCTGATAAACAGAAAACAGCATAATAAATTAATGCAAATTTAAATGATGGGGGCATTCAAGGACTCCCAGAAAAGTTAGACACTCAGAAAGTCATTGAGATGATTAGAAATGCTGATTTATATGATCTTATTAACATCTCCTTAAGATCAAGTGAGCTTAAAAACGAGCAAGTTGAGCAATTCATTCAAAGAGCACTTTAAAATATATCGCATATATAAATTATATTAGGGGAATTAGATTAAAACTAACTAAATATAATTTTTTTATTTATAATCTATCTTGATTTCATCATCATGTGATAAATCAATAGCCAATCAAAAATATAAAATGGAATTACAATTAATATTTGCAGTCTTATTTATATTTCAGATATTAAAATCAAATAAATCCAGTAAAACTTAAATGTTTCAATTTAATTTTACTCCTTGTAAATTTAGAATAAATTATTTTTTATTTTTTTTTAATTAATCATAAAATTAAATGAATTAATTTCATTTGGGTAGTATTAAGTACAAAACCCTTAATTTTATAAACTAAAAGTTTTCAAGAAATATATCTAATTTTAAACTTGAAAAAGGACATTAAGGAGGACACTAGCAGCTGAATCAATCATCACATCAAAACAACAATCTAAGATACAACCAGAACATAAACCCTCAATAAATGGATCTGATTTTCACTCCTCCAAGTAAAATATCTTTGAGGCAAGCAGCTGGTTGCGCCTCGACTTCACCAGGGGGCAAGTTTGTAAATCATAACGACGAGAATTAAACTTTAATATATCCTGATTAAAATACTAAAAAGCAATAATTAACGAACCTCTTTGCGAGATATTACTAGAGATATTTTATATCAAAATTAATTATCTCATGAAGTTGTTTATTTTAGAGTTTATAAGTAAATTTAAATAATAGCATCACAACAGATCACAATAGAATCAAGAGCCACTCTAACCATCAATATTGTAAAATCAATCAAACATTCAGTATGATTAAAATTATCAGTAAACTTAAAACCTCAAGCCCTAATATTCACAGCATCTTAATCAATAGTAATATGCTGAATTCTAGAGTTTCAGCGATAAAAATCAATTAATGCAGTAATTCTTTGAATAGCTTGCACAAAGATAAGCCTAACTTGAAAACGACAACGACAGTTGCTATGAAAGCAAAGGAGATTAATAGCACTCATATGTAGAGGATGAGGAATTTCACAATCAGATTCCCAGAGAGCAAATTCCACAACCATATAGCGACTAACCTACTTCCCCAACAGACGAAAACCTGCCAGAGAAAGGTTTCTAACAGTAGAATCAATCGATATAGCAGCACTCTGTTCATTACAGGAATGACTCTTTTTCAGATCAGGACTTCGCACTTCAACAAGTCAACGACAGTTAAAGTGACTACTTGAATCACTCTTAAAGAGTGCACGAACCACTTCATTAAATCTAGGAAGCTGGGTATAAAGGCGATTAGTTTTCCTTCCAATTGAAAAAAAGGGAGAGCTTGCTAAAAAGATCCCCTGGGTCGTCTAATTACTCAACTCTTAAGGATAGCCAGAGATCTGCTAGCAAGAATTAAAGGGATGTGTCTGAGTCTAAATAACAGCAGAGAACGTATGGGAATTAACTAAAGATGAAGTATTAACAACAACAAGCCAACAATTAATAGGCAAAATATTGCTAAAAATAAGAATAGAATATTGATAAGCTTTTTTTTCTTATTTTTAAATAGATTTAATTTTTTAGATTGACATTATAAAATATCTCTATTAATAAAAGATAAAAAAAGAGTTTATATAATTTTTTTATTTTATCGAAATATTTAAGAATGTAAGAAAATTTGTTATATTTTAGTGAAATAAGCAAAGTTTAAATTCTTATAATTTATTATATAGTAAATTTGCAAGAGATAATTTAAAAAGGAGAATATCTTATCGCTTATAATTTTAATTTTCATAGATATTTAACAAAATTACATATTTGAAGTTCATTTTGTCATTAAAATATGAGTATTTTATTACAAATAATTTTGTGTTGTTAATGAAACTCAGCCACAGTTGAATAGAAATCTCAGCAATTTTAGAGCATTTTAGCATTAACAAACTTTGAACAGATCTACTTCTACGAATTGCATTCAAAAATCTAGAAACGACTACACTATTCAGTAGCAGAAAAGTTTTTAAAATATCTAAGAGCAGAGCCATCAGTTGACAAAAGTGGGATCCACTAAGAACTTGAATTAAAGTCAAAATTTACAGAAGAGTTTCTTATAGTAATCTGCATCTCGCTTACTCGACGAGTCATTGAATAAGACTCCAAGAGGTATTAAAACAGTAGGATTGAATTTAAATTGTTCACTAATAAATAACGGTTCAATGACTCAAAGGTTCAATAACCCTTCACTTTAAACTCCTTAGAATCAATCAGATTAAGATAGAAGCTCAATAATGAACTTGAGAAAAGGAATGGATACTAAAAAGCTCTAACTCTCCTAGTAAATTCAATCATTGAATATTATGCATATCAGGGAACTTGAAAGAATCAAGAAGCCATCTCAGTTAGCTTATCTTACAAGTAGATTAGTTTGCCAATTTTTCCACATTTTCAACGTGGCTTAATAGAATAAGCCACTTCATATGGAAGATTTGATAGAATGGGATCAAGTGCAAATGCATATCAACCAATTTGTTATGAAATATTTCAACGATTTAATATCGTAAATAAAAGTTAAGTTACTTTGCCCCGAGACTATGAATTAAGCATTAAAGGATAGTCTTGAAATTAGACTCCTCTAATTAAAAGAATAATACTTTACTGGCGAAAACTTGAAAATCTTCAAGCATTTAAGTACGAACAAGAACATGTAAATTATCGTAAACTTCATCCTTACTGTTATAAATTACTTCAGTGAGATAAAGAGTTGCGATCTGTAAAGAGACAGTTCCCTTCTAATAGAAACTTAAGATAGTTATATGTTTTATGTTTTAGTTATGCCCTTCCTGGCCACAATTATGAAGCTTTGATTACTCAAAGAGCATAAGACAAAGCCAAGGTCGACTTAGAACTCAGTTAAACTAGAACCAAGACAAGAAATCATAATTTAAATAATAAACTTGAAACTACTCCAACCGTTATCAATAGCCAAAAGGCTCAATAGTAAAATGAGAAGCCATCCTTGCAAAAATCAGCCAGTAGATGTCTTCTATAAAGAAGAGATAGATCCTAATTGATCTTGAATTAAGACAGTCATACTTATCAGTCAAATAACAAAGCTGGAT
>ARYC01020006.1:0-28355 GCA_000711775.1 Oxytricha trifallax
AGAATCAATCGATATAGCAGCACTCTGTTCATTACAGGAATGACTCTTTTTCAGATCAGGACTTCGCACTTCAACAAGTCAACGACAGTTAAAGTGACTACTTGAATCACTCTTAAAGAGTGCACGAACCACTTCATTAAATCTAGGAAGCTGGGTATAAAGGCGATTAGTTTTCCTTCCAATTGAAAAAAAGGGAGAGCTTGCTAAAAAGATCCCCTGGGTCGTCTAATTACTCAACTCTTAAGGATAGCCAGAGATCTGCTAGCAAGAATTAAAGGGATGTGTCTGAGTCTAAATAACAGCAGAGAACGTATGGGAATTAACTAAAGATGAAGTATTAACAACAACAAGCCAACAATTAATAGGCAAAATATTGCTAAAAATAAGAATAGAATATTGATAAGCTTTTTTTTCTTATTTTTAAATAGATTTAATTTTTTAGATTGACATTATAAAATATCTCTATTAATAAAAGATAAAAAAAGAGTTTATATAATTTTTTTATTTTATCGAAATATTTAAGAATGTAAGAAAATTTGTTATATTTTAGTGAAATAAGCAAAGTTTAAATTCTTATAATTTATTATATAGTAAATTTGCAAGAGATAATTTAAAAAGGAGAATATCTTATCGCTTATAATTTTAATTTTCATAGATATTTAACAAAATTACATATTTGAAGTTCATTTTGTCATTAAAATATGAGTATTTTATTACAAATAATTTTGTGTTGTTAATGAAACTCAGCCACAGTTGAATAGAAATCTCAGCAATTTTAGAGCATTTTAGCATTAACAAACTTTGAACAGATCTACTTCTACGAATTGCATTCAAAAATCTAGAAACGACTACACTATTCAGTAGCAGAAAAGTTTTTAAAATATCTAAGAGCAGAGCCATCAGTTGACAAAAGTGGGATCCACTAAGAACTTGAATTAAAGTCAAAATTTACAGAAGAGTTTCTTATAGTAATCTGCATCTCGCTTACTCGACGAGTCATTGAATAAGACTCCAAGAGGTATTAAAACAGTAGGATTGAATTTAAATTGTTCACTAATAAATAACGGTTCAATGACTCAAAGGTTCAATAACCCTTCACTTTAAACTCCTTAGAATCAATCAGATTAAGATAGAAGCTCAATAATGAACTTGAGAAAAGGAATGGATACTAAAAAGCTCTAACTCTCCTAGTAAATTCAATCATTGAATATTATGCATATCAGGGAACTTGAAAGAATCAAGAAGCCATCTCAGTTAGCTTATCTTACAAGTAGATTAGTTTGCCAATTTTTCCACATTTTCAACGTGGCTTAATAGAATAAGCCACTTCATATGGAAGATTTGATAGAATGGGATCAAGTGCAAATGCATATCAACCAATTTGTTATGAAATATTTCAACGATTTAATATCGTAAATAAAAGTTAAGTTACTTTGCCCCGAGACTATGAATTAAGCATTAAAGGATAGTCTTGAAATTAGACTCCTCTAATTAAAAGAATAATACTTTACTGGCGAAAACTTGAAAATCTTCAAGCATTTAAGTACGAACAAGAACATGTAAATTATCGTAAACTTCATCCTTACTGTTATAAATTACTTCAGTGAGATAAAGAGTTGCGATCTGTAAAGAGACAGTTCCCTTCTAATAGAAACTTAAGATAGTTATATGTTTTATGTTTTAGTTATGCCCTTCCTGGCCACAATTATGAAGCTTTGATTACTCAAAGAGCATAAGACAAAGCCAAGGTCGACTTAGAACTCAGTTAAACTAGAACCAAGACAAGAAATCATAATTTAAATAATAAACTTGAAACTACTCCAACCGTTATCAATAGCCAAAAGGCTCAATAGTAAAATGAGAAGCCATCCTTGCAAAAATCAGCCAGTAGATGTCTTCTATAAAGAAGAGATAGATCCTAATTGATCTTGAATTAAGACAGTCATACTTATCAGTCAAATAACAAAGCTGGATTGAATAAGTCTCAAGTCAGAGATGTTTCTTTCAATAAGAATCAAGCAACAAATGCTACAGTAAGTCTAGTAAATACCAAAGAGTTGAGTGTCAGCAGAAAATAGAAAGTATCATAGCTTGATCAAACTTTGAATTCAGCTAAGAGAATGAATTTGCTTTCATCATCTTCAAGATAAAAGTCTACCTCAAGATCTCCCCTTAATGTACATAGAAAGATCAATACTTGTTTATTTTTTTTAATGAAATTAATTAAAAAGATTATATAATTTAAATCAACATAACTTCCACTTTGAATCAGAGTAGTCTCACCCCAGTCAGTAGTAATCCCATAGCCTAAAAAGTTCAATAATTTACTTAAAGAAACACTGATCTCTTGCAACAGATTGATTTCTCTTAAGACTTGAATGAAGAAGCCCCAATGCAGCTAAATTACAAACTTATGATTGAATCAAGTGAGATAACAGCTAAAATTCGTGAATCAACTGCGGCAATTGAAGAAAACATGAGATTTTTGCATTCACCAGCAGGAGCCAAAAATCACATAGATATGAGTCTCATCGAATAGATTAAGTAAAGAAGAAAAGATCAATTGGAAAGGGAGAAGAGTGAGGATAGAATCAGTAATTTATATGGGAAGTCATAATAATAATAGCAACAAGACAAAATTGAGGAGGAAGAGGAATGAAACAGGAAATTTATGAAATATTAGATACAATAAATAGAATTTATGTTTTAAAATTTATTGGGAGGAGTATGATTTCCAACACCTTTTTATAATGTAGACAAAGAAAATTTATTAGTAACTTCTTAAACATATGTAAATTTTACTAAATATTTTGTTAAATAGGCTATACTATGATTTCATGCCCTTTTTTCCTAAAAAATTGAATAATAGCGGGACAAATCTAATGATTCGGTTCCAATTAAAATATATAATATAATATAAAGTGAATTATAATAAACAAGTATAGCTATTATTGAATGTTTTATTTTCATAATGTTTAAATATAATAGTAAATAATAAGTGTTTATAAATTCAATTACTGTCTTTTTTAAGTGACTTATAGTGTATATATTGTTAGGATGATTAGTAAGTTTGTGGTACATTTCTTGTATGTATAATTAGGTAATTTTTCAATTAGCAGTGGAGTTATCACTGCTATTGGCCCGTTTGCCTCCCGTTGTAACTGATCTGTGGCTTGAAGATTACCCACCAGAGAGTTATGGGGGTGCATTCGAGACCTCGTGATCCTAGTTTTAGAAGCTGCCTGTGCTCGTGTTATCATTTACATTAGATTGAGCTGCTGTGTTTGTTCCATGTTGTGCATCATAAATAATCTTCTCCCATTTCTCTCTAATTTTCTTGTCAGTTATATCTGGGATGCACTTCTGGATAGAAGCCATTAGGATTTCTTTTTCTTATCCAAGAGAAAGTTTTAGTGCCTTTTAGACCACATAGTTTCCGTATTAATTTCTTATCAAGCCTGAATGTAATTTATATTAAAGATGGAAATTTACTTGTTAATCTATCGGAATAGGCTAGCTCGACAATTAAGCCTGCTCTCATTTATTCATCGGCTCTTTCAAGGCACTTTTCAATAACATTAGAAGAAAACTTCTAACTACTGAGCTATGATATTCTTGATCTTAAGACCTCAAATATTGGTCTGCAAACTTCTGGTTCCCATTTCTGAAAATTTAATGTTTAGAATTAATATCTTACGACCACAATCTCAGTAACTGCATAATTACCAAATGGATCTTGAACTAAGTCAATTGCATTTTCCTGTAATCTCTTCATAAGAATTACTGCTTAATCTGTATTCTTGGTAAATTATACTAATTTCTTCACAACGCAAAGCCCATTATTATTCTAATTAAAACTGATTAATTAAAATTATAGACTTACCTTCGCAAGTTCAATGAACTGGTCAAATACTTCTTCATAAATAAAAGCTCTTTTGTGTTCTGGAAAGCTTGCCATCACTTTCTAAACTACATGTGTTCCTTATGGATCCTTAGAAAGCCGAATAACATTTCCCATTAGTGCATCTCTAATGAAATCCTCTTCTTCAGGTAAATTTACAAGTTCAAACATTGTTTGTATAGTATGAGTTCCCTTTCTGTCACAGCATATCTCAATAAATTTAGGCTAAATTGCTCTCAATATGGAAAGTCTTTACTCGCCTGAGCAAGATGACAAGAGTGATTGACAGAAATAGTTTCCATAATTATCAATCATAAGATCGCAGAGATGAGGACTTATTTCGTTTAGGAAATAGGCAACTATTCCAGAATTAGCTTTGGTCACTTGCTTCTGTAAGAATCTACTTCCTTTTTAAGTTAATGCAAGTTTATGGACTTGACCCTTTATAATTTCTAATTTTTATTGAGGGTTCTGGCATTCGTCATACTGCTTGGTTAGTTGAAATAAAAATGCTTCATTTTAATCTGCAAGAGCCGTGGTAAACTAATGCTACTAAGAATTGTTGCTATTTTATGATGAAACTGACTTGTTATGTTCAAGACTGTTATTATGTGTAGGAGTATTCACAACAGTCTTCGTTGTTACTGTATGCTAAGGAGCTACAAAATTAAGAGGCTAATAAGAAGGATCACGCTCTTATGAGCCTGCCTATTTGTTTACTGCAAGTGTTCTTAAAGGAGGATGAAAATTTTAAGCCATATTCATGCTCTAGATATGCATGTTTTACTAGTATGCTTGATGCATGTTTTATTGAATTGCAATCATGGGCCCACCGTGGATTATATGTGCCTCTTAAGAAGGGAATTAGAGATTTCTTGTCATAGGAGGTGCATTCATACCAATATGTTAGTTGCCCGTATATTGATCAATATTAGAGCTTCTCTATTATGGATAGTTTGGTTTGCCTCCATATGCACCATTATGAGACATTCTTTGATTTTGAAAACCATAATTTTATGTATAATATGGATCAGGATATTGATACTAATTTTATGGTCTAAAATTTTTCTGTGCATTTATGTTTTAATTAATCATCATGTTGTGATTAAAAGCTTAGATTTATGGATCATTTCTATAGGGTGAAGGAGTTTTATATTATTGATGATTTTGACTATTTGCCTTATCTAAGGTGTCGTAAGGCAACTGTCCTTGCATTTGATTATTATTTAGAAGCTTTTAAGATGGCTTAAATTCGTTACTCATTCTTCTAGGTGAAACACCAATTTAAAACTTCTACAGGTTGACATCAAGATCGGTAATCTGTATATCACCATGAATTTAGTGTCCTCCTGGTGTAAGATCTTCTTGCTCAAAGGCATTGATGAATGGAGCACCTTGATGTTTCTAATTAGAATTGGTAAACTAAATATTTGGTGTGAAGCCGTATTAAGCTGAGTTACTGTTCACATAGTGACCTCCATAACCCTAATGCATGTAGTATTGCTATTAAGGTGTAACTTGATTTTATTAGAACACATCTCCTTCGGAGAATGCTGAATGATTACCGCTAGAAGCGGCAGAGTGAGTTTCTAGCTCTTCATTTTAGACAAAGGGAAGTTGTGTAGTTTACAAAGTAGAAGCTTTATCAAAGCTGGAGGCTCTGTGTTAGAATGGTTATGATTATTTTACAAAATTATTGTGGTGATAACCCTCCCATTAGGGATATTAAGAAGTTCCAGCATGATTTGCCTAAGCAATGTTTTAAAATGGAGGATTTCCGAATATGCTGTTTTAGTTTTAATTCATTGCTTTGACTTGTTATCTTTAATTTCCTAGGTCAGGAGATTGAAATATATAACCAAATTTTTCTATCTATTCTTGGTAGTCTGAATTCGAATCATACCAGGACTTATTTGAGTCTAAATATAAGTTTTGATTTATCTAAAACTTAAAACTACTCAATAATTTTTAAGTTTTATATTTGTTATATTTTGCTTTACAAAATAAATATTTTAATTTATTAGGAAAAATGTGCTTACAATTATCCTCTAGTTTATTTACAGAGAGAGGCCCATCGAAAACAGCCATGGCTGAGTAATCAAGTCTATTATTCTACTAATAATTTTGACTATTGTTAAAGCTTCCCTCAGCTCCATCAGATGACTACCTGCTATAACTTCCTTTCGTTTGTCCATATACCGGATTTTAAAAGTCCCCAACCCCTTGCACTTAATTTTACATCTTTTCTTGTGTATCTTAGTTGAAATTTGGGAAGAAAGGTGTTCCTGCTAAAAATTCAGTTCCTTGCGCATTTTGCACAGTATTTTAATCTACAAAGATATTTTGATTAATAATCAACTTCTGAAAATAAAAATGGTTACCTCTCATTATTTAATGATCAAAAGGAGCTGAGGATACGCCTAGATTCACTCCAATACTCATTCCTCCAAGTTGATTAGAAGGTTGATTATATAAATTGTTTATATATAAATTTGTGAAAAATAAAGAACTCAACTTAGCTTTTTCAAGATATTAAATGTATATTAATTTTAAGTAAAATTTTCTCGATCATTAGTCTTGAATGATTAATATATTTTTATTAAAAACTATATAAAATTAAGAATTTATAGAACTTATAACATACATGAATATCATATAAAAAATTATCTTTCAAACTTAAGATTCAATTTTTTTATTTATAAATTATTTAAAGACATCTAGAGAGTTTTTTACAATCTCAATTCTAAGATAAAGTATTCTGATAATTTATACTATTTATATTGTTATTAAAATACATATTGAAATTATCATCATGCTTAGGTGATGATATATCATCAACTAGCTGTAGCAGATTATTATTGATTGATTGTAGATTTTCCAAACTTCGTGGAGAGATCTTTTCCTAGTCACTCCCATTTCCCCCAGAGTCATTCGATCGATTTTAATTGCCCTAGTATTAATAATAGGTAAATATTGGCAAATTATCAAAGATATAAATATATGGATTACGTTATTTGAGTTTATAGTATTGGATTGGTTTCTCGATTCCTCCATATCTTAAAGTGAATTAATCCAAGATTAAATGAGCAAATATTATCAAATTTATTTAATGTAAATTCCAATTATAATTAAATGATTGCTTACAGAAATGAAAAGAATGATTTTTGAGGGGATTCATTTTAATAAGGAATTAATGAATAATATAAAATAGTAAGTGTCAATAAGTAACATAGGATTGATTTATTTACAATTTTCATTTTATAATTGACTGTATCCAGTCAAAAGAAATTATCAATGAATTATTTCATTTTTTCCTTTATTGATTATGTTTGCTATCTCTTTTGTATTTAAGATTTTCAAGGTCATTTTCTTCACTTTCATTAGAATCCTCGTCGTAATTTGAGCTTTCATCGCTTTCGCTATCACCTTTCAAAGAGTTGTTCGTATAAATACTCTCATTTGGCATTCAACAAGAAATATTTTTAATTAAGTGTAAGTTAATAATGGTCAATTATGATTTCTTATACAACATTCTTTTCTTCTATGAAATCATGAAGTCTCCTGAAAGTTTAAGACCCATTGTTTATCATTCCAAGATTATAGGATATTCTTGTAGTTTAAGCAAATGGTTCGATTCCATCATGAGTGCCTGTATTGATTGAATGGTCATCAGGAGCTTTCTCAAGCATTATGTGACCTTTATAGGAACCTGTTTTTACAGTGAATCGACTAAGTGTCTCCAGACTGCCTCCTCTATTCAAGCTACTTTTCTTACAATCAGTACCGTTTCTTCGACTGTGTGTTTATTCATAGTCTTTTGTATTTAAGTTAGGATTGAAGCTCCCAAACATTGAATCATCTGAATCTGAGTCGTGTTAGTTATGTTATTTGAATTTCTCTGACAAATCTTTGTTAAAATGTTTCAAATTAAGCTTGTCGCTTTGCTTTATTCCAGAGTAGTATTAGACTTGCTAGTAAGTGAGCAATTTATCGCTTACTTCTCTTATTCCATCATAAGGACTTTACACCTTTTTATTTGGAGACCTTGATTTCCTGTTAATTTTGTACTCTTGCCCAGATAGAATCAGTTCAATTTCTGATTGGTCTTTTGACTTGGAGTAATCCTTCTTCATTATTTGAGTTATGATAATGCATGGAGCAATTTCTGTGAAAGTTATCAGTACAAGCGATAACTACGGATAATGAAGGTTGGTTTTTAAAAGTGTCCAGGCAAATAATGAATCAACTAGGGCTCTACATAAGAACACCATTGAAAGCAAAATAGTGATAGTTAGGATCCTTATATCGATACCGCTCAATTCTCTAGCTGAGGCAGATTAGTGATTTCTTTGGATTTAGTTTGAAATTGCAGTTTCAAGCTTTGTTCCATAATTCAAAATACTTATGCCGAGTATCATGAAAATAAGTCCAGTAAGACCCTTGATTGATTTGGAGTAATCGAAATATTCCTGAGCTTCCCACCAGTCTTCTTTACTTATAAGCTATTACCAAGCTCCTTGGTTAACTTCTTTGAAATCTATAAGGATAAATTATTATAATGATGATGCTAAAATATGGAGGCAAATGGCATATATAAATGACTGTATTTACTATTCACTTACATGATGCAAGAATAAGAACAAACGAGATAAATGCGAGTGCATTAAAGAATACAACGAAGGGTATCAATAAATTTGCTCTGAACTTATTGTACTTCTCATTTTGATTAGCTTTTTAACTTCTATTTTTTCTTTGATTTCCATCCTGCTAGCTGTTTCGACGATGATGATCATTCATTTAATTTCCAATGCCATCTCTCATTAAGTAAAATCCTTCCTTGAAATGCTCTTCATTTCCATTGTTTGGCAAATCTTTCTCAATTTCAATGTTCAACTTAGCGACGTAGTATGTAAAAAGGGAGAATGAGAAAACCAGTAGGAAAGTTGGAAGATCCCAAGCCACGATCGACGTCATAGTTAGTATCCAATTTTCTTTTGAAATAGCGAGTAAGACCAAACTAAATGAGCGACCTAAAATTTAAATTTGTTGAAATATGGTTGGACTTACATAGAGTAGTAACAAAGAGTGTTACAAAGAGCAAACCTTTGAAGAGCTACCCTTGAGATATGGATTTTGATATTAGGTGTTAGTTTTAATTTCTATATTTGAAATTCACTATTGCTTGCTTCAAGATTACTTATAATTTAAATGTTTCAGAAATACAATTGAAGTAATTGATAAATGAATGATATTTCGTATTTTTAATTTGTTATAGAATGATATCACGAAAATAACTATACTAAGAGTATAGAGCAAAACCTGAAATGGAATTGAGTTCACTGCTATTTAATCTTGATTTTAATTCTCAGCTCCCTCTGTCCCAACTTATACATTTATATCATTCGAGGATTTCTTATTTAGGGTATAATTAGCCCCAGCAAGCATGTGACTCTGCATCAATTACAATCTATATGATTAATATTATTTCCATTTTTAATTAATTAAAGTTATTATATTAATAAGTATACTTACTATCCTATTCTCCTATAATATCTTAAATTTTATACTATATATAGCTATTTTTTCATTTTTCTTAAGCTTATATTATGTCTTTAATCCGCAAATTGTTTACAGCACTAGATCTTGCCGCAAATTGTTTTTACATCTTAGAAATCTGTATATATCCATACTTTTATTTACCTATATTAAGTCATATAAGTATAGGTGTTACAAGGTTTCGTTATATAACAGCTCTATCTGATCAGATGCGCACAGCTTTCTGCCATGAGCCAATAACTATTCCTAATAAGAAATGGTTTTAAAAATAATCATATTGAATAGTTGAGTATAAATTTAATAAGTTATATTATGGAATATTTAGTTGACATGAATTATAAGGCTCCCTATTTTTAAGAACTTATTAAATCTTATTCATTAGTAAAGAGAGTGAAAGAGCTAATTATTTTTCAATTAAAAATTAAGAGATAACTTCTGATTAATTAATTTAAGAAACTGAGCATTTAAATCGACTTTTGCCTTTAGGGAATTACTATTTAATCGTTGAAAGTATTAAGTTTAGATAAATTCAAAAAATATGAATTCTTTCATGTAAGCAGCTTAAAAGTAATCTCACAGCAATAACACTATTGCATCACACTAACTTTACAATAACAACTTCCAAGGCCAAAATTAATTCTAAAACACATTTTATCAAGATCCCTCCTAGTAGCAATTCAACCAAAGTTCATCTCAAATAAATCAGTAATCAATGTTGATGGATAAACCTGAAGAGCAATACTTATTTCAGAAGACTAATTCTATTATGGGTGGTGGGTAATAAACCGATTACTCGGCACTTGATACTAACTTGAAACTCATTTAAAATATGCTTCATCAACCAGTGAATCAAAAGCATTCACTTTAAAGTATACTTATTATAATCTTTTTTGAAAATATTTTCATAAGGGATTAGCAGTCTATGCAACAGTAAAACAACTCTCAAATGAATAATAGGTAGCCTTAAGCTTAACCCTCTTAGAATTTCTAGAATCATAGTTAAGAATTTGAAAACAATAACTAGTAGCCACCATTGAATTAATACCCTTGCGATTACATCTTTCAGTAAGAAGAGCCTCCAGTAGAATATAGATTAATGCAATTTAATGAAATTTATAAGAACAGAAAATAGGAAGCCGTATAACAACAAAATTTTTAGATGTTTGGTTCGCATGAAGGGTCAGTTCAATCATCCATAAATGGTCTTTCGCAATACTTAAACACTAAATCATAAAACAATTAAAATTAGCAGCAACCTCAAGCCACTTTCTAGCCTTAAATCAACCCACTCTCTGATAGAATTGTGAACTCCCTAGAGAATAGAGTTGGCAAGGTGCAAGATAGATTGTATGATTAACACAAAAAATAACAAGCAAAAAATAATCATTTACAACAGTAAAAAATTAAACAGGCAAAGGAAAATGCAAACCCAAAGATCTCTTAAAAGTCAAAACAACTCATTTAGCATAAGTAAGCAGCTGGAGTTGAGCCGATTGAATAGAGATTAATTGGCTTTCAAAAGAGAATAGAAGGTAAAAAGCAGTAACTTGAAGATAAGTATAAAGAAAATTGCACATTCAAGCCTTAAATCAATGAAAGTAGTAAGCTAAGAAGTGGTTATGTAAATAGGCCAAGAGACTTGCTATATCAACCATTAAAAAAGCAAAGTCTCTAAGTTAACAATGATCCTGATGGATCAAACTTTAAACCAAACATCAATAAAAAAACTATTGAAATTGTAGAGAGGAAATTTGAAGGAGTTAATGTGTACGATAGGCTCACACAATCAGTTGATAGGTTTGCTGAATACTAAATTCCATCTGACTAGCAACATACTTTTGTCCCATAAATTAATCCAATTTCAGACGAACTTGACAATAGAATGAAAATGGGATTATAAAATGACTCTATTGGATATGGAGTTCACAAAGAGAGATGGCAAACTTTGTATGAGCTTGGATTAAAAAAGAAAGAAGATATGGACATAAACTTGATTATTTAAGAATTAACTTTTTAATTATTAACAATATAGATTACTGAGAAAAAATTACTAAGATATGAAAGAGCAAGAAGAGACATCCTGCACTTTTAAACCTCAAATTTATTCAAAGGGAACAGTTTATGATACCAGCAATAGAGTTGGAGGAGACTCGTGTAGTAACAGGATTAGCATATTTGACAGATGCAAGGTCTGGGCTGACAACAAAATGAAGAAAATAGAGATGATTAAAGAACTTCAAGTTGACAAAGATATCGATGAATGCACTTTTAAGCCTAATATCAAGGCGACTGAAATGAACAACCACAAGGAGAGATTTATATTTGTTATAAGTCTTATAAGAGAAGAAGGTAGATAAGTGTAGATTCAAGAAAGAATCAAGACAACAACGAGCATAGCCAAAATTCATAATCCAACCATCACAGAGATGCTTAAGAGGACTATTAAGTATAAAACTAAAATAACAACTCTCAAAACATTCCCTTGACTCAATCTTCAGTCTTTTCACCTAAAACAACTGATGCTATAGTCAACTCAAAATCAGTGGAGAGATTTGTAAGCAGACTTAAGACTGTTAGAAACTTGAAGTAAGAACAGCAAGAGCAAGATAAAAAAGCTATAGGCTCAGGAAATCTCTGGTAAAACAAAATCACAATTCCTTAAGAACCAAAGCTAAATTAAAGATAAAATGAAGCTGCTTCAAGGAGAACTAGAGATAATAGTGTTAACGATGGATACTAAACAGCCAGATAAAACTAAATTTTATCTTATTATTGATTAACATTGCTGCCAGAGGAAGCCTAAAACAAATCCAATCCAATAATCTCTCTTAATTGATTGATTAATTTGGTGTAAAAACTACAAAACACTAAGATAGCAAAAACTACTAATCATTTAACTCAAATTCACAGAGCAGAGTAGGGGATTAAAGTTAGAATGGCAATTCTTCGGTTATCAGCAACAAATTTATTGTATGTGATAAAATAGTACAATATTATTAAGTTTATCATTAAATCTATTCATAAAATATTTCTCACATTTATTATCAAATTCAAGAGACCAACAGTCACAGAGGGATTCCAAAACAATCAGTCTGATTAAAATTTAAATGAAAATTTGCAAATATGTAACCAGTAAAAACTTAAGAATCAACCAGTTAAGTTTGAAGCAAACATGGAGTTTGACTCATGCTTAAGCTTGCTGCACAAGCACATTTAATCACTTGATATTTGATAAATTAAGTAGAAATACCATATAATTTACAGATTTATTTTTAATTGCTTGGATTTAATAACTTTAACAATTCTTCTCAAAATTAAATTTACAAAAATAGAGGATGATTTTATTATATATAAAGAAGTGAAATAAAGATGTATACAAAATATAGATAAATAACAAAGGAAGGAAATTGTTTTATTTAATTATCATCTAAAAAAATTTAGAAAATGAACGCGTTTTAAGATTAAGATAATATTTAATATATTTTTAAACCCGAATGGGATTTGACAAATAAATTTGAATAGAATTAAAAGAAGTTATTTAAATTTACGGTGTTTTATAAGGAATTGTTTAGTGTAAACCTTTTTGCTTTTAAGGAAATCTTTCATTTATAAAAGATTTTTATCATTCAGTTATTGTCAATTAATATTTTCGATTAATTTCAAATTATTTACCTAAAATCTTTATACAAAATCCATTAACTTAAGTTATTTTACTATAAATGCTGGAATCCATATTAAAAAAAGATTTTATCTAAAATTTGTTTAAACTAATTTATATACATTGCCTTAATTTATTAATAAACCTTTTTGCTATGATTAATATTTGAAAAAATATCAAGATATTTTAGAAGATTAATAAAATAAATAGTTTATACTTTAGATTTTAATTTCTCATAAATGGGACAAGAAACATCTTAACCAGCCTCATCATCGTCCTCGAAACAACGAAACTCAGAGCGATACTCCAGAGTAATATAAATTAACATTTTACTTAATTTTTGTGTAAATTTTAGGAGGAATATTTGCCCTATCTTTCATTAATTAAAATAGTGAGACCTACATTTTTGAATTATTTGATAGATGTTGAAGGTGGCATGTTTTAATATGCTTACGATTCTCCAGAAGGAGGAAACAAAACCATCGGAGTTGGTCATAAATTATTGCTCTAATAATTCTGAATTAAATTTACTAAGTTTTCAAATATTAATAGGGTTTTATAAAAAAATTTCACATTAACGAATAAGGGATTATGAAGCTAATAAAACTCATGCCACTATATAGGAATGTTTACAATATCTAGCCGATGATCTTGCTGAAGCAGAGAGTATAGTAATTTAAAAACTTAAAGCGAACAATCAAGTTTACTACAGTTTAAACTAAGATCAGAAAGAAATGCTGATAGATTTCGCATTTAAAAATATTTAGAGTTTAAATTAATAAATTTATTAAAATCATTTTTTTTATCATTCAACTTGGGACCTTCATTCTATCAAAAATTTCCTAAATTTATTGGAGCATTACTCTCTAATGATAAGGAAATTATGAGATAAGAGTATAAGAGAGGGTTCACAAACGAATAGAAACAATTTAAGTATTTGGATGACAGAAATAGAAAGTTTGCTGCACTCTTTGGCTTAGAATGATCTTATTGATCAATAATTATTTGCTCTTGATTAATTTTCATACTAACTTAATTTCATATTGGTCAATAATTTATAAACAAATTAATAAATAAAAATTATTCATATAATGATTATTAATGATTTATGTTTAATTTGTAATTTTAATAGAGAACCTTATTTTGACATTTATTATATTCATTTTATAATTAGATTGATTAGTGATTTTTATTAAATTAAATTGTGATTTATCTCAATTTAAAAGAATTATCAATAAAAATATTTAATTTTTAAATATTTTTTGCAAAAATTTCTAGGTAAAAATTGACTTTTTTGTATTTCTAATCTAAGCTAACATATTTTAATAATTAAATTCCATTATTAAATAGTTAGAGTTTATTTAATTATTTTTTATACAAAATAAAAATAAAATAAATTTTAATTTAAATATAATTTAAACATATTCTTTTAATTTGATTACTTTACACTTTGTATAATAATGATAAAAATTATATGAAATATTTTTTTTTTCTTTATTATATATAAATTATATGTTCAATAACTTTTTTATTTTTAAATTATAAGACTTTTTATTTATTATTAATGTTTTTAAGAAATTTTATCTTTCAAGTATTATTAATTGTGAATATTAAATTCAGATGTTTAATTTATTAAATAATGTAAAAAATAATCTATACTTCATATAACTTAAAATTATATATAAGTTAATAAACATATTAATATATATAATTTTAAACCACCACTTTTAAAATTCAATTTCAGAATTATAAATTAATATAATTTCTTCTTTTTTTCTCCCCTTCATCAAATAATTTAAATTTAAATTATTGCAATAAATAACATATCCTTTGTACTTTAGAAAAGAATACATTAAAAAATAATGGAGAGAAAGAGAGCAAAATTAATTTTAAAAATTCACCAATCATAAAATAATTTTAAATTATTGAAATATAATTTTAAATCAAAAAATTTAATCAAATAATACTTGAAAATGTGATTATGTTTAAGAATTAGTAAATATATAGTTAAATTGAAATTAAGGAATTATAATTAAATCAATAGAGTGTTAATCTAAAACAAATGTTGTAAGAACTCAAACCAAAACAATATTCAAGAGTAAGTTAACATATCGACAAAAACTATGTATAATTTCCACAAAACAACTGTTTAATTTATATATTCAGAAAGAATACTTGCCCAATCTGTCCTCCATTAAATCAGTGAGACCTGAATTTCTAGAATATCTCATAGATGTTGAAGGTGGAGTTTTTGCAGAAATTTATGATTCTCAACTAGGTGCATTTTAAACTATAGGAATTGGTCATAAATTATTGTTTGAATAAATTAATTATCAAATAATTTTATATATGATGATATATATTTTAACTATTTAATGTAATATAAAACAATGATTCAAATTTAACAGATATAACAGTAGAATAATGCTTCAAATTACTTGAAAATGATATTGCAAATGCTGAGAAAACTGTGATTCAAAAATTAAAAGATAAAAATTAAGATTACTACAGTCTAACTTAAATCCAGAAAGAAATGCTCATAGATTTCGCATTTATTTTGTTTTATATTATCCTTATATCTTTTTATAAATGTTTTTATCATTCAACCTTGGCCCTACATTTTACTTGAAGAATCATGAATTTGTTGAAGCAGTTGTTAATAACAATGTGGAGTAAATGAAATAGAATTATAAAAGAACATTTTAAATTAAAATTGATGGATGGAAAGTATATAAGCCAATGGTCGATAGAAATGAAAAGTTTGCTACACTCTTTGGATTAAGTTGATTCATTAATTTTTATTCTTCTAGATTTAATTTCATAATAATCCTGAATCACTAAAAATTAATTAATTAATGGATTAGTGTTCGAAGTTATTTTAAAAACTATTTTTTCTAAATTAATAAATTTTCTCATGCCAAGCAATTTATTGTAATTTTGCTTAATATTGAAATAGTGACTATAATATCCAGTATAAAACGCAAGGTATTTATAAATATCATTTAAATAGAAAAATATTTGTTATTGCATTTGGGTATTAGTCAAAAATATTTGATAAAGTTATTTTATATT
The DNA here is from genome assembly GCA_000711775.1 of Oxytricha trifallax. NCBI lineage: Eukaryota > Ciliophora > Spirotrichea > Sporadotrichida > Oxytrichidae > Oxytricha > Oxytricha trifallax. Next base: position 16,188 of record ARYC01020006.1, read on the forward strand.
TATACTTTTTTAAATATACAATCAAAACCCCAAAAACCCTTAACGAGTTTTTATAGGTTTTTATTGGTGAGGGTAATGTTGTGGATTAAGGTTTTTTAGTCCGTTAGTATCATTTTCAATAGTTTTGAAATTATGAAAGTTTTTTATGATCATATTTTTTGTACTCTATTTGTATATTCTCATATTGATATAAATATTATAGCATTTTTTTAATAGATAATATATGTTTGACTTGATTTAATATTTATCTACTTTTCATTTTTTCATGGATTATTATTTTAACTGGTCTTTTTTATGAAGTTAGATGAGTACATCATTTCAAAAATTTGGCAACTTTGCACAAATATTTTTGAATTTTTTATAATAAAGTATTTTAAAATTAGACACAATATTTTCATTTCTTTTAACTTGCAATCTTTATTAACATACTTTTGTTAAATTCAAAAGAGTTTGGTAACTTAATATGTGTTGACATGAAAAATATGCAAAAAATGAGTCATTTTAAGGTGTTTAGATTATTAAAAACCCCAAAACCCCTTAATGAGGTTTATAAGTGCTTTGATTTGTATGAAATTTGTTAGGGGTTGGGGTAATTAATAGGTTTTAATGTGAAATATTTAGTAAATGTATTTAATTTAATTACTCAAAATGCACTTTAGGATCATGTGGGAGAGGTGTGAAGTTTATCTTGCTTAACCAAAACTCTATTTGCTTTATTGATATGTTTAATCTTGAGTTTGGTTTAGTTATATATTGATTCTGCTAATTTTCGCATTAATTGAGACACTCTTGCTTCTCAATAAATTTCTTTATTCTTTGGTTTGCATCCTTCTCACACCTTGTAGAGCAGTAATCATTTCGCAGTTTATTATTATTGCTGCTAATGCCCACACATCCCACTAAAAGTCTCTATCTCTCCAGTCTTCTCTTTCTGGATAATAGCCTCGATTACCAATTACAGTTCCAAGCCTTGATACCTCCACTCATTAGGCTCTGTTGAAATGGATAATTACTACTCTAATTGGTTAAAAGTTTATCATTATATTTTCTGGCATAAAATAAGGTGGAATTTGTGAATTGATAGTGAACATTTTTAATAAATGCATCAATAGCTTTCGATAAAGTCGTTCAGCAGCTATATAAGACTTGAGTGGTACTGGCCAAGAGTCTTAAAGCCCTCTTTTTGCACATCTTTATCTTCTTCTATAGCTTGATATGCTGTGGATGAATCCTCACAAGATATTCTGGTCTGATTCCTAACGTTTATAGCAACAAATTCCCATAATACAGTGAAGCACTTGATCATACCTCAACCACTTCTCGGTTCAATCGTGTTTTTCAGAGATGCTGTTAGTAGAGAGATTTCCATTTTGTTTAGTAAAAATTAAAAAAATCAGAGATGTTAATTAAATTAAATAAAACAAAGTCTTAATTAACAAATACCAGCTTAAAATTAATTAAGACACTAATTATAATTCTCTATATATTAAAACTATTATTGACAGATTTAATCCCTGATCATTAAGATTTAAAAAGTTTGAATCTGTTTTATTTAATTTAATTAACATCTCTGATTTTTTTAATTTTTACTAAACAAAATGGAAATCTCTCTACTAACAGCATCTCTGAAAAACACGATTGAACCGAGAAGTGGTTGAGGTATGATCAAGTGCTTCACTGTATTATGGGAATTTGTTGCTATAAACGTTAGGAATCAGACCAGAATATCTCTTGTGAAGGATTCATCCACAGCATATCAAGCTATAGAAGAAGATAAAGATGTGCAAAAAGAGGGCTTTAAGACTCTTGGCCAGTACCACTCAAGTCTTATATAGCTGCTGAACGACTTTATCGAAAGCTATTGATGCATTTATTAAAAATATTCACTATCAATTCACAAATTCCATCTTATCTGTGAACAAACCTTAACTTTTGAAGCTCTTTAATACCTTGTATGGTCTGAATTGGTATTTATCCAAGCTACTTATAATTCCTTTGAACTGTTATGAAATTTCTTATGGTCATTCCATAGAGTGGGAGTCTATAACCACATGATCCTTGAAAAGGAGAAGAACAGCATTTAACTTAATTAAATAACAACAATCATTAAACCTTGCTTTAGTGAGTACTTGATTCTCATTTGTAGAGTCCATATAATATTTATCATCATTTAAGAGATAGTTGAATGGATAAACCTTACAAGCATATTGATGGTCATTAATAACTTTCTTATCAAGGGAGTCTTCTAGAATTAAATAACTTTAAAGAGAAGAATATTTATCAATCTACCCAAGAGCTGGTTAATATTAAATTTTGATTATTATTTTTGTTATTACAGAGGTCAGTTGGTTGCGAGCCTTCCTTACATACTCTAATTCACAACTTATTCAGGCTCAATTCGTTTGAATACGCCCTAGCTTTTCTTTTGTTGAGAAGCTTTAACTTAATTTCAAGCTTTTCAATTTCTATGTCATTCTTGTGAGCTTTTAAAATATGCTTCTTCAAGTCTCTTGTATTAGAGTATTGCTTACAGAACTCAAAGATATCATTCCTACTTTCCATATATTTTATCATGCATTAAGTATACAGTGGGCATTGCTTCTCTATGCTCCTTAATATGTACGTATCATTTTTAAATATGAGCAAAATCTCTCTCACATAGCTCACAAAATACACTTCAACTTCATCAGTTTGTGTAGTATTTCATTAATACCTTTCTTCTCATCTCTTTCTCCCACAAACTTGTTTGCCATTTGTTTTCTATTATTAGTTTCTATTTTAATAACAGAGACCTCAAGTGATAGTCTCTTATTACGATTCACACCTTGTAAGTGACACCTTTTCCTTTATAAATGTTTGCAATAGATTATGCAGAGATCTTCAACTCAGGGAACTGGCTGGGAAGCATAATAGCTCGTTGGTCTATAGAGAAGAGAGTCCAATACTTCAAAGTTTTTTCATTGTTTATAACGTCAATATGCTTCTATTGAAACTTTGAATTTCTCTTAAGCTAGGATGCAGATATTAATGCTTTAGTTATACTGCTATAAGACAGTCGGGACGAACACTATAAAGAATTTACTTTAAGAGCAGTTCAAATAAATATAGTTCAGTACAAGTTTTACTTATTTACTATAAATATCACATCCATAAAGCAGTTTAATCACATAAGCTATCAACTCTTCAAAATTGAAAGACCCCAAAATCTTGCAATTTCAAACTCGCATTTAATTAATAGCCCCAACTCCCAACAAATTCAAAACAAATCAAAGCACCAATAAACCTCATTAAGGGCTTTTGTGATTTTAATTGATGAAGCAAGCTAATTAGTTTTAAATTTTGGTTTAAATTAAAAAAAACTAATAATCAAAAATTTAAGTCTAATTAGCTTGCTTTATCAATGATGTCTAGTCACTATAGGAAAGTTAAGCGAATTTTTAATTCTTCATCTTATTGTCTAGATTTTGAGAAAGTTAATTCCACTATTTTGATTATTAACTTAAATATATATTAATAATTATTTTCGCAAATAAATTTTGTTCCTAATATAATAAAATAAAAATTCAGGGAATTCCAATTTAAATTAATTTAATTATTACGATTCAAAATTATCGTAATCTTTATTTTGAAAAATAATAATAAAAAATAGATCAGATTAGTAAATATAATGAATATCCATTATTAGAATTTTTAATTAAAACTTATATTATACAAATTGATCAATAATCAACCATTTTAAATAATAAATAATATTTAAAATTGTTTAATTAATCAGATTTATAAAAATAATTAAAAAATGATCGTTATTTAATATTTAAAAAATTAATAACTTTTATTAAATATTGATAAATCTAAAATAGAAACTATAATCAATTTAATATTATTCTGGGAGCGGGTGGTAGTTTACTGTAAAGAATTTTTTTTATATAGTAGTAGTAGTAGTAGCAGTAAAATACTTTAGGTAAATTAAAATAAATGCAAGATTTAATCACAATCCTTAAATTACCAGCAAGTATAAAAGTAGATATTCAGAGAAACTAAGGCCTCCGTTCTATGGCGGTTCCTCGCTCTCATAGTGTGTCCTCTGCTTCCCGGGTCTGATTTTGATGCACTTCCTCCTCCTTGTTATTGCCGTGCTTACCAAGTAGTGCCTATGCTTCCAAGTCGTCTTCCTTGCCGACTGGTTTCCTTCCTGCATCTTTCCCATCTTAAACTGGCTTAGTATTATCCTTTGGAAGATACTCTTCTACTCCTGAGGTTTCCTCGATGATTTAGCTGAATTTCCCTTCTAACTCCGTGAGCTCTTGTTCTAGGTTCCCTCTTGGGTATTCCCTCATGACTATGTTGTCCCATCCATCAATAGCTTGGTTGAAATGTGTTGAGTCTGTGCCCATCTCCTCGTTGGCTAGTTGCCATATCAACTCTCCTTTCTTTTCTAAGTCTCTCTCCACTTCTTCTTCCTATATCACCATCCCCGATCTACCGATCTCCATTTTATTATGTCCAACCTCCAGGTTAAACATAAGGTAGTATCTTTGCATGTTTAGCCAATCTTTTGCAAAGATTTAGAATACTGGTTCTCCTTGTAGCTCCAGCACAAGGTGGTTGATGATAAGGGCCGAAAGAATTCCGCAGTCTACAGGATCTGCTACTTGGTTTGTCTCTGTCATGATCAGTAGCTTATTAACTCTGAAGTCCCTTCCTACAACCCCTATGGCCAATTCGCTGATTTGATCAGCATACCTTTATAGTATTGCATAGCTGCCTACCGCTCTTCTAGTATCATAGATCTCCAGCACCATAGATTTTCTCTCTATCTTTAGCACGACCCAATTCTTGCAGTATTTCATGCTACTTTGGCAACTTAGTGGAATTATAACTCCTGTTACGTCTTCCACATCTCTCCAAAATTTGCCATTCTCCAATTTCCAATTCGTTCTGCCAATGCTCCTTTCCATCATCTGAATTCCCTTGTCATTCACGACCATTGGAGGTAAGACTAAGGTTTTTGTTTTTCCTTAGCTAAACTGTAGTTCCTCGATTTACCTTGTGATTGATTCCATCGTCTCCTCCACGATATGATTGCCTGGGATTAGATCAAAGTGAATCCAATCTTCATTGATCTTTAGCTTATGCTCAAGCTGTTTCTCAGACCACAAATCTCTCTCCCTTGCTCCTCTTCTTCTGGCTGCGTTTCTCTCTTCATACTTCCTCACAAGTGCTTTCTCGAGTCTTACTTTGGAACTCGGGCAACAAACAACAGTGATCATCCTTGTCACCATCGGCTTCCAACCTTTCTTAGCATATATAATCTTGTCAAATCCTTAGCATTACACTTCTGTCAGGTCGATGATTTTCTTGAATTCCATCAAGTCACCCTGTAAACACTTTGAGCCGTCCATGTGCTTTTCAAGTTCCACTCTTTGAATCATAGGCTCGTTTATCTTCTTACTTGGGTTTGATTACCCAATCTTTAGCTTGCTCTTGAATCCCATCTGTTTGTTAAGGGGAACCTTTCTGCTTTCTTCTTCTTTCTTGCCTAGTACTTCCTGATCTTTACTTCTATCTCTGTGGGCGAAACGAACCTCTTGAACTGCTTGCCAGAACTATCTCTTCTTGATGTAAGTATTTTGGTTCGCCTTCTGTCTGTTTTCCCAATGTTGATTTTTGCCACTTCTTGGCCCTCCACTGAATTATGTATGATCCATCTTCTCTTTCCACTTTAATTTGCCAATTTCTTAATTTTATTAATTAATTATAATTCTCTGATTTCTCCTACTTTTATACTCCTCGTTTTTCCTGAATTGGATATTTAATCTAATGTCATTTTCAATCCAATAAATTCTCATCAAAATTATTCCCTCTTTTTTTGACGTAGACTAATCTGAATAGTTTCTTAATTGGTTGATAGTACTGATGATACTCTAGTTTTCTTATCCTTTGGTCTAACCATATCATATTGGTTATGATTTCTATCTATTTGTGATTTTCTATGTCAAACAATCTGTTCTCTCTCAAAGTTTTAGAGAATCTAGTCGGGTCCCCTGCTTAATTTATTAAATTGCAAATTTTCATATGGTTTTAATCTACAAGGACCTTATGGACGCTACAGTAATGGCTCATGCCGTAGTTGATAATTGTTTTCCCCTGGCTTATTGGCATCATTGTATCCATAACGTTTTTTGTTAGAAATATTTTTCTTCTTTTTTAAAGTTCTTCTTTTTTCTCTATAATGTACTCATTTGTTCTTTTGGTTTTAGAAACTAATCGATGTTCAGATTTATTTTCTTTAAGTTCTTCTGAACTAGGTCCCTTATTATTTCACAAGTGTTAGTCTCTTTTAGTGAAGTTACATTTCTTAATATTTTATTTGAAATGTCCCTTGGCGTCCTAAATGCAATTCTCTTCAGTTGCAGTTCCATCTTCTCAATTTCCTCGACTTTCATGAATCCTGTTGCCACTAAAGATGTATACTTGTAAATTATTAAGGATCTCATTTGTACCATCATTATTGTGTCACTAACCGTTCTATTACTTGAGTAAGTTAGTCTCTAGTAGAATTCTGTCTTTTTCTTTATCTCACTCCAAGTATTTTTCAATAATGTTTGAGAATTTAAGCAAATGTTCAATCCCAAGTATTTAGTCTCCTGTACTTTCTTAATGCCTTCTATTTAAAATTCTTTTTCAAAGGCTTTTGAGTCGCTTAGGATGACTGTCTTTTTTGTGTTGAGTTTGAGGTTATGGGATTTTTCAATTTCCTTAAAGCAGTCAATGACTCTTTTGAATTATTGTGGGTCTTTGACATTTACTAATATATCATCTGCAAATGCTATTAACTTTCCTTGCTTGATTAGTGATTTCAGCTCTTGTTGTGAGTACAAGGCGTCCTGTAAGTAAATGTTAAATAGCATAGGTGATAATCTGCTTCCTTGCGCAACTCCTTGTTGAGTCATTATTTCCTGGCCTTCAAATGTTATCTTGTTTCCTTCGTATAACATTTCAATGATTTGAATAAGCTACTGGTCTTTCTGGCTGACCACTCTCTCCCTTAGAATTTGCTGTAGCTTGTCCTTCCAGACTGAGTCATACGCTTTTTGAAGATCGATCAGGAGGTACGCCTCTCTTTGTTTGCTCTTCCTCCTTGATTATTTTATATGATCTAGCATTCTTATCAGATTAATGTGTGTACTTTTGTTTTCTTTAAACCCGTTCTGATAGTTTCCAGTTTTTAGTATGTCACTCTTTTCGTCGTTTATTTTATTTATAACAACTTTCTCAACTATTTTCCCCAAATTTGAGTTGATTACTATTGGTCTCGTGTTGTTTACCTCCGGGTATTAGTTATTTTGATCTTTACTTAAAAGTATTAGTCGGCCATTTTTAATGTAGTCAGGTATCTTTTTAGTGTTTAGCCATTCCGCTATTTTACGACTCACTATCGTGCACATCTTCTCTGACTTGAGCATCATTTTGCCATCAAATCCATCTGGACCTATTGCTAAATTGAAGTTACACTCCTTGATGCTTTTCAATACCTCTGCCTCGCTGTAAAGTCTGTTACCCTCCTATACTTCTTTCATAATTACATCTTTTTGGGTATTTGGTATATTTTTAGGTTCCCTGTTATCTTTGAATAACTGGGTGTAGTATCTTATAATTTCCCTTTGTGTTTCTTCGCCTTATTCTACTCTCTCATCTTTAATTGTAATCCCTTTTATTGGCTAAGATTATTTTTAACTTTTTGTGAGCCTCTTAACCATGTAGAAAAAACCTTTTAAATCGTTCCTATCTAAGCACTGCTCTAAATCGCTTATTGCTTCCTTCCACTTTGCTTTGACGTCATTGTAGTTGTCATTGGAGTTCTTTCCATTGCTCCTTATCACCCATTCAGGTGGCCGTTGGTACCAATTCTTCCCCTTAGTCTGTCTATCGATTTTTTCCATAAAGCACTTTTGAATTGGCTCGTCTAAGTCTTTTAGGGTCAGTTCTCTCCCTTCTTCTATAAATGTTTTCCAAAATTATTTTCTAATATCAGTAATTCTAATCGTCCTTTCTTTGTCAGTTAGCCTAAAATCAGCATCTTAATATTTGATTTTAAGTTTCACCTCTATCAGCTTATGATCAGTTTGTTATAATTAGCTGGTCTCCCACCTAATTGTTTCCACGTTCGTGAAGATTTAGTCTAGCTGGTTCCCTCTTGAGTGAGTTACCACTCCTTCGGGAATAGATTCTTTCAGACCTTCCTTATTTAGTCTCTTGCCTAATTCTTTAATATGGAAATTAAAGTCTCCCATCACTATAATCCTCTATTTCTAGCATTTTTATTTGAGGGATCTTATCATGAATATTAGTCTATTCTAAAGTTCTTTGACTTCCTCGTTTATAAAGGGGGGTATATATGTTGTAATTACGTGAAGAGGGAATCCTTCCACGTTCAAAATCGTCCAAGTCACGAATTACCTTAGCGTTTTCACTGTCTTCATTTCATATCTTCCGCTGTTTAGTACTAGCACTCCTCCATTCCTTGCCAGCTAAGTCTAGGCAATGTTCTTGTTGTTAATTCCTATAAGCCTTTAGAGTCTAGTTTCCACTAATCCAATGTAATCTGGTCTTTTGCCCTCGATTTCTTTCATTATCTAGTCCTACTTCAGTTTGGAGTTTAGTCCTCTGACGTTCTACAGGCAAATCTTGAATTCAATCGTCCTCGTATTTAATTATCTTTTATCACTGATGACCTGCTCTCTCCTTTTTGATCTTTGTTTTTCAGCGAATCTTTCATTTCTTCTCACCCATCCTTCAGCTTCTCTTACAGGTTAGTAAAATTCGAGCTGTCGGCTATTGTCAATCTTGACCGAAATTTGTTTATGTTTTTAAAACTGTTGTGATTTAACTAAACATTCTGGTTTTGAAATGTTGAATTTTATGAGTTCGAGTTTGAATATTCAAAAAATTTTTCCAATGTTTGTTGGGAATCTTTCTTCTCCTCTTTCCCTGGCTCGTTTGCGTATACTGGTAGTCTTCTTCTCCCATTGATTGGCTATTTAACTGGCTCCATCTTTGCCGCCTTTAATTTGCCAATTTCTTAATTTTGAATTTTTTTTATATATAATTTTATTAATAATATTTAAAATGTTCAATCTACTATTACTACTACTAATAAAGAGGAAAGCTGGACCAACAATAACAAAGAACGCTGATGGAGTTGAGGGAGAGGGAAGTGGCTCCCAGGAGCAAGTCAGTACTACTTTTGTTGCAATAACATAAGCTGTCGCTGAATAGATTCTAAAACTAGTTGGTATATTGCTGATGACGACAACTCTAAAGATCTCAATGTCAATTAATTAAAGAAAACTACTCAAAACTTCAACATTGTAAAGTGCATCGACGACGTCTGGAAAAGAAACGACAAGGGCAACCAGCAAATAAATAAAAATCAGACTACCGATCACATTAGAGGCACAGGATGTGCCGCCATGGAAAACACCTTAGATGTAGGTAGGGACCTAACTGGCAGTCTTTAGTGTACCAACAGAAATCTTTGAGAAACCTAATGTTTATACCTAATTAAATAATTAAAGGTATGGAATATTTAATTGTAGAAATAGTTAGAAATTGACTAAATATTTAATCTAGATTTTTAATTTCACTTGCCTTTAGCAATTATCTATATCTCTCTTTATAAATGCTATAATTATTAAATAAATACATTAGATATTATGAAATTTATTTAAATTAAATTAATTATTAATCAAAATATTGGCAGTTAGAGTTGGCTAATTTAAACAATTTTGAGAACATTCGATAGAAAATTTGAAATTAGCTGGACTTTAATATTGACGGTACTATTCTATCGCATCCCTGGAGCGAAATAAATTAACTTTAATTAAACTCCTAAGAGTTCATTAAATTATGCCCTCACATTAAAGTTAATTTATTTCGCTCCAGGGATGCGATAGAATAGTACCGCAGTCCAGCTAATTTGAAATTTTCTATCGAATGTGCTCAAAATTGGTTAAATTAGTCGACTCTAACTGCCATTTTTTTGATTAATAATTAATTTAACTAAAATAAATTTCATAATTTCTCATTCCTTAAATATTTTTATTTAATAATTTAATAACAAGAGGATAAGTTAAACATTTATTAAGAATTAAATTGTTAAATAATTGCATTAGCTTAATTTAATAGCTTGAAATAAAGAACAATATTAAAATTTTAATTATTATTAAAAAAATTGAAAAACTAATGGAAAATAAAATGGTATATTAATGAAAATATTTTTAAACATAAAGTAGATCTTGTAATACTTAATCAATGTCAAGTTAAATTCTTAAATCACAAATATGTTAAAATCATAATAGGTATTTATTTGTAAATATTTAAATTTATTAAGAAAAAAAATGAATTTTAAAAAGTAAAAAGTTTTCTTGACAGAAAACTTTCCTAGAAATTGTTTTTTTATCATCGAAACTTCTACCCTCATTTTTCTTTTATATTAATTAAAATAATTCTATATTTTTATATTTATCTGTTAATCGTTTCTTTATATTTTATTTGTAAAAGAATTGAAGATTTGGGAGAAATGAAAAATAAATGAACAAACAAGCAATTATATGAAATTAATCTAATTACAAGTTTCTCTCACTAATTAAACTACTAATCAATCTCTTCAATGACGGCTTTCACTGACTACTGATGCACTTGGGAATACTTGCCTCGTCTGATCTCCTCTGCCTACGGCTTGATGTTCGCGGTGTACCAGGCAAGGAGCTTGTCCGCCTCCAGGGTCTCGCACTGCTTCGTGAGGAGGGTAAGGATCTTCTCTGGGAGCAGGGGACACTTGGCGAAGATCTTATTGAGGAATGTGTGCAGCTGGTCTTCGGAGTTCTCCTGTATAAGCTGCAGGCGGTCCTGTATCTCTTGGACCTTTGACTGGGGGGTGAGCTTCTTGTAGAGGCCGGGGTTGCTCTTCTTCAACGATTGCTCGATGTCCTGCTTGAAGTGTTGGAGATCTGAGCGTGCTCCTGTTACCACCTGCCAGTGCCATGCCATGAGTACCTCAGCCTCGTGAGCTGCGGGTGCCCCCGATATTCTCATGACTTCGTTGACCCTGGGCAGCTCTGGAAATGACGCGAGGTGATGTCGGTACTCGTGAATTAGAGCTAGCTGATCTCTGACTTGGAGGAGGGACTGCATGATCTTGGCCTCTTCCTGGGAGCTGGTGGTCTTGTCATCCTGAGAATTTTTTTATCTCTGTAGGGTTTGGTGCCATGTTTAGTCTAATCAAATTCAAATGTTTAAATTAATATATAATAAAGAGTCGTTAATTTAGTGTAATTAAGCGGTGTTAATATAATAGGTCTGATCAAAAATACTTACCTCAAATTTTCAACATATGATTTTTTGCGAATCAGTATTGCAAACGATGACAAAAAAGGATTTCTCTCTTGAGGGGCTGGCTGGGGCACCACGCGATTCTCCATATTTCATTTTACGGAAATGGAATGTCCGACTCAGACATCTATCCCAGGGGCCGAGATAATTCAAGATCATTATTGGGGTAGAAATGTTGGGCTGAATTATGGAAATCTTGAATACCATATCAACTTAGAGAGTTTTAATCAGACATTCCTCAAGCTCAAGTGGTCCAGGGCCGCGACCAGGGTCCTCTGGAACTCGCGCTGAAGCCAGTGCCTGTCCATCTGCGAGATTAGGAGGGCCAGGTGTGCAATGTACTCGCGCAGTTGCTTCCTATAGGGGTTACGATAAGTGAGCCTTGCTTAGTAGCGCTGGCGGATCCTCCTCTAAGCTAGAAGGAATTCCTCTGCATAGCAGTGTATTCGCCTAGGCGGATTCTCATCTAGTATTAAAGTATATCAATTACTCAATGATCTTACTTGTTGTCTGTAGGAGGAATCCTGAGTGCCTTCAATATCTGTTAATGTGGTAGGATCAGATGTAGCTAGAGTGTTGTGGCCAGTGTTAGCCCAGTTGTTCATGATGAATGCAGCAAGGATATTGTCTTCAACCTTCAATTGCTGTTAATGAAGTTGTTAGTTGGATAAATGAATGATTCAGTTAAACCATAGCTGAACACAAAAATGATGCTCTCGCCAATAGGTGCTTCAACATCGGCTTGAGGGAAGGCAGTTGTGTCTTCATTGAGGA